>MCJB01049452.1:37156-95046 GCA_002018475.1 Nicotiana obtusifolia | reverse complement strand
ATATTTAAGTTCTTAATTGAAGAATTGTCCAGAACATTGAAGTAGTTGCACCAGTTATATGTTGCTAAAGTTTTATTTTTCTTTATTGGCTTGGTATTGTTGCATGGAATTTGTAAAAATCTCTCATTATTGTGTTAGGTGTTTGTCCTAATTTTCTTACCATATTGGGTTTTCCTATATTTTGAAAGAAAGAGCAACATATTTATCATAATTGAGTTTTCCCTTTCTTAGAAAGAAATTATAAATCTCCCATATTTGGCTAGTTATTTTTTTTGGAGGAAAATGTATTAGACTTCTCTAAATGAGGATCCTTCCTTCTCATTCAGCAGCATCTACAATGTTTCCATAAGGAGTTTGAGAGTCTTGTTTAGGGAAAAAACTTTACGGGATAAGTGTTAGTGTGCCACTTGTGTTTGCCTCTTCGTGAGGTTGTTCTCTTGATATTTCGTACTCTCTTTTATATAGTAGATTGCTCATCTCCGCTCATAGATGTAGGTCAAATTATGAATGTTTAACGGGTCGGGTTGACCTGGTTCTGGACCAGCCCAGACCGGTATTAAATCGGACCAGGCCAGACCGGTTAGGTAGGGGGCTGGGCAGGGCTGGGTTTGGGGAGAGGGGGGTAAGGGTTGAGCGGTCTAAACCGGTAAAGTCAATTCACTAGTGAACCGGTTAACTGGACTAGCCCAGACCGGTCCAACAGCTATTTCAAAAAATTTTCTTTTCAAATTAGCTTGACCGTTTGCAACAATCAGCTTCCAATTTGACTGTTGCCCAACGGAAATTTTGAAAGAATAGCCCTTTTTTGGTGCTTTTTTTTAACAAAAAAAACACTTCTAGTAATTACTAATTTAGCTCTTTGAAAAACTATAAATACACCCCCTCCCCCCTCTTCTTCATTTCTTCACTCATCTCTTATTTCTCAAAGTCAAAATCTCAATTGCCATTCTCTCATACTTCACTTAAATTGCAATCAACTATTTGGCTCTCATTTCTTTTGGAATTTAATTTATGGTACTATTTGAAGTTTGAAGTTTGAAGTTTGAACTTTGAACTTTGAAAATTAACATCTCTTTGTGGTAACATTGGAGTTGCGAAATTCAATTCAAATATTCAAGACTTCAAAAATCATCAAGTGTTCAATTTATCAAGGAATTCGGTGCACTCCCTCCAACTCTTTCTCATATTTACTATTTTATTTGCATATTTAATTTTGTTAGTAGTTAAATTTTCATAATATGTTTAATGCTTTTAAAAGAGTTTGTAATAAGGATGCTAATCAGGGTAATCAAGGAAATAAAAAAAGAGGACTACTTCAACTTCTAGTAGTAATTTAAATGACTATACACATGTTTCTGAAATATCACTTGATAATAATATAGATTATGAACAATTACAGGAAGATTTCGGAATAGAAGATAATGAATTAGAAATTGAAGATGAGACACCACTTACACCTAGTAATGTTGGAGTTGGTAGTCGGGGTGGTGGTCGTGGCGCTAGTAGTAGACCAGATGTGGCCCTGACTAGTAATCGGAGAAGTAATGTTTGGAAATATTTTGAGGAAATAGAGAATTCAGATAGAGTTAGATGCAAAATTTGTAAAGCTGATTTTAAACATAAGACTGGCGGAAGTTTAGGGGGGACTGGGACACTTAGTAGACATCTAAGAATTACTCATCCTATAGAATGGGGCTCTGATTTAGATGAAAATCAAGGAACTCTAAACCCTAGTACTGGAGGATTGTGAGGAGTTAGCAAAAATGATTGCTTTGGGTTGTCTACCTTTTTCTTTTGCTTCTTCATCATATCTTATTATGTATATTCAAAGGATTTATAATCCTTTATTTGAAGGTATCCCTAGAAGTACTTGTAGATCTTATATCATTAGACTTCATGGACAATATTAGGCATACATATGTTATTTGTTTGACCACCTTCCTTGTAGAGTTTCTCTAACTTCTGATATTGGCCATGCTGTTTATGGAAATGATCATTTGACAATTACATGTCATTGGATAGGTAATAATTATTGTATGCAAAAACTTATTATCGCTTTTAAATATGATGAAGATCAAAGTCATACTGCTATTTTTATAAGTACTACTATTTGCGAAGTTGTTGAGTTTTATAATCTTAATAAAAAAAGTATTGTGTATGTCTTTTGATAATGCTTCTAACAATAATGCCGCTATTTCAATATTAAGACTGCATTTGAAACCACCACTTGACAAAAAATTTCATGTTAGTTGTACATGTCATATTTATAATTTTAATTGTTAAAAGTGGGCTTGATTTATTATCAACTGAGATTACTCATGTTAGAAGAGCAGTTGGTGTTATTCAAGGAAATAATAGACAATCTAGAATTAGGGAATTTAAGACTAAGTGTACCAAGCATAACATTAACCTCAGATTCATGCCAGATGAAACTGTTACTAGATGGAATTATACATACTTATTTTTAAAATGTTGCTACAAATATAGATTGCCGATAACTGAAGTTGTTAATGTGCATTATACTAATCCAAATCATATGTTAACAACTAATACTTGGGAGGCTATTAATGATATTGTTAAATTTTTACATAAATTTTATATAGCTACTGTTGAGTTTTCTGGAGCATATTACCCTACTGTTACTATGGCTTTAGTACATACAGCTGAAATTTCTTTTCTACTTTCTGAATTTAAGAAGAAAGAAAAATATAAGAATGCTGTTGAAAAAATGCAAGCAAAATTCAAAAAATATTTCTTTCCAATTCCTTCGATTACTTAATTGGTGTTGTTTTAAATCCTTCTATTAAGATTTTTTAATTGTCACCAATTAATCAATGCTTTATACACTTATATGGAGATTGGACCAATTAAAACCCCAGAATATATATATATATATATATATATTATTTTATGAACAAGCTAAATGATTATTTGCAATAATTATATGATTATTATGTAAATATAATTGATGATACTTCTATTAATGTAGGCAATATTAATCCAACTATGCATTGTACTTCTTCTACTGCATCTGCTACTATGCATAAAGATGAAGGCCGTGATGGTTATAATATTTGGTCTACATTCCCTTCCACTCAAACCAGTAGCATGAACATTGATGAACTTCATTTCTACTTGCAAAAGCAAACAGAACCTCGCACAAAGGAATTTTCAACGTTGGGATGGTGGCAGGAGAATGAAAAGAAATTTCATGTTCTTTCCGCTATGGCTAGGGACGTGCTGAATGTGCCAATTTCAACTGTTGCATCAGAGTGCATTTAGTCAAGCAAGACAACAACTAGGAGACACCTGTCACTCATTGGGAAGCAATGCTTTGGAAGTTTTAATATGTTTCAGAGATTGGATTAGATCGGAACAAAAAAATCAGGGACATGAAGATGTTGATAAACCAAAAGACGGGGAACTTGGAGATATATTAACACATGGTAACCCATTTGAATTTAATACTCCAGAAGATGGCCAAGAAGTTCATATTGATTATGAAGAACTTACTAACGCAATGCAAAACCTTTGAAGTTCTGGATTTATATTTAATAATTAAACTTTGAATTTACTCTTTTTTTGTTAATTTAGTTGTTGTTAAATGTAAACTTTAAATTGCAAGTTTGAAATAAAAAAAATTATAAATTATAAGTGCAATTTTTATCCATCTACATTGTATTCTATTATATTAAATTCTTAAGGAAATATTCAAATATAAAGATTTTAAAGCATTTGCATCCTTTATTCAAACACTCTTTTTATAACATTGTTTTTATGTTTTATATTTTTATTTTATCTTAATATAAATTACAGTAGTTATACAAAATACAAAAAAAAAATTTAAATAAAACCAGCCCGGCACGGCCCTTTAGGCCCGGAACCGTTCCGGTTCATTAAATAACCGGATGGACCCAGATCCGATAAACCCGGTATCAAAAAATCGATAACCGGACCGGCCCCCTATCACCTTTAGGTCAAATTGACCGAATCACATTAAATATTTGTGTCACTTTTGGTAGATTTCTCATTTGTTGTCTGATTTATCGTCGTTCAAGGTTTGTTTTACTAGTTTTTTTCATGACATCTGATTATTTTGATCCTAACAAGTAGTATCAGAGCGAGGTTCAAGACCGGTTCATCTTGGCAGGTTTAGTTCTAGCCAAAACCTATTTGACGGTAATCATGATTTTTGTCTGAGAAATTTTACCCAAGTGCTACCAACGTTGAGACAAACTTTGTGGTGGAGATTTGGATATGCAAAGGTTATGTGAAGAAGATGGATCAAATTTGTTTTGTAAAAAAATTCAGGCCAAGGGAGAGAATTGGTAGGTGTTTGTCCTGATTTTCTTAACATATTTGATTTTCCTATCTCTTGAAGGAAAGAGCAACATATTTACCATAATTGAGTTTTTCCTTTCTTAGAAAGAAATTATAAATCTCCCATATTTGGCTAGTCCTTTTTCTTGGAGGAAAATGTATTAGACTTCTATAAATTAAGGATCCTTCCTTCTCATTCAGTAACATCTACAATGTTGCCATAAGGAGTTTGAGAGTCTTGTTTAGGGTGAAAACTTTACGGGACAAGTGTTAGTGTGTCACTTGTGTTTGCCTCTTCATGAAGTTGTTCTCTTGATATTTTGTACTCTCTTTTACATAGTAGAATGCTCATCTCTGCCCGTGGATGTAGGTCAAATTAACCGATTCACGTTAAATATTCGTGTTGCTTTTGGTAGATTTACCATTTGTTGTCTGATTTATCGTCGTTCTAGGTTTGTTTTACTAGTTTTTTTCATGACAGCTGATTATTTCGATCCGAACAAGTGGTATCAGAATGAGGTTCAAGACAGGTTCATCTTGGAGGGTTCAGTTCTAGCCGCAACCTAATCGAAGTAATCATGATTTTTTGTCTGAGAAATTCGACCAATCGTTTTGAGCATATTCACTTCACTCGGTAGTTTGACGGCATGAGTAGCTCCGTATGATGTATTATGACTTGTGTGAATTATCGATTTTGTTTTTCAGGTTATTTGAAAGTGATCTGAAAGAATTACTTTCATGTTTAAAGCTTTAAGTTGGAAGAGTTGACCCAATTTGACCTTTGTGAATTTGACCCCGGAACGGAGTTTTGATGGTTTCGTTAGGTACGGATGGTGATTTTGGCTTGGACGTATGCCCGAATTTGCATTTGGACATTTCTGGAAGGATTCGGCTAAGCAACTCGAATACATCAAATAATGCAAAAGAAAACAAACCCAATCAATAAAAGTCGAACCTTTAATCAAAAGCCCAAAATCGACCAAAAAGTCAAACCCGAGCCCGCTCCTCGGAATCCTATGAAACTTATAAAATTCGACAACCCATTCACTTACGAGTCCAACCAAACTAGTCGCACTCAAATCCGAATCTAAATCAACGTTAAAAACTCAAAAATTTACTCTATGAACTTTAGGCAAAAAACCCCAATTTCTCTTTTGAATTCATCAACCAAATGCCAAAATCGAGGATAGATTCATGAAATATAATCACAAGTGAGTCAAGAATGCTTACCCCAAGCACATGGTGAATATCCTCTCCAAAGTCGCCCAAAGCGAGCTCCAAAATCGCAAAAATGTGAAATAAGAACCAAGACTTCGAAAATATAGTTCTGCCCAGCATTTTCGCATATGCGGTCACACTATCGCATCTGTGACCCCCGCTTATGAGATACACTTTTTCGCTTATGTGAAAACAGCTTGGCCCAGTACCCCTCACACCTGCTATAACAAAACTCCGCTTCTGCGAAGACCTTCGCACCTGTGCTCCAATTCATCCCACCTGCACATTTGCACATGCGCCAAAATCCTCCGCTTCAGTGATCTTCCACACCTAGCCTCTTCTCTGCTTCTGCGATGGACAGCCCACATGTGCGAAATGAGGCCTCAAATCAAACATCTGTAACTCATCCTAGCCACTCGGGACCCCGTCCAAATATACCAACAAGGCCCATAACATAATACGGATCAAATTGAGGCCTCAAATCACACATAAAAACATCGAAATGATGAATCACACCTCAATTCAAACTTGAATGAACTTTGAACTTTCAACTTCCAAAACTTGCACCGAAACTTATCAAATCAACTCGGAATGAACTAAAATTTTGCACACAAGTCCCAAATGACATAACGAAACTATTCCAATTCCCGGAATCATAATCCGAACATGATATCATCAAAGTCAGCTCCCAGTTAAACTTATGAACTTTCCAAACCTTCGGAGGTCGGTACATGCGAGATGGCATTTTTGGAGCATCATTTGGCTTGCTCGATGTTGGATTTATCTTTTTCTCGATAAGTAACACTTCTAAACTTGGTGCTGAGGGTATGAAACCCTAAATTATGTGTTATGTGATTGATGTTGAGGTGACATGCATGCTAGCTGACGGGCTTGTGAACATGCATCGTGTGAATTGTGATTTAGTCGATTCCATGGAACTGTGTAGCTATCTTATCTGAACATTTTTACTACACTCTATGTGTTAGAGCACCTGAGCTATAATTTATGCTAGAAAACATGTTTAGGCTATATGCTGGTACTGTTGGGACCCACAGTGGTCGTTCTTTGCTGTTGAGTTATTTGCTTAATTGCAGTTATGTACTCAGTCGCATTCATCATTACATATCATCTCTTAGTCTCTATTATCGTATATTGTCACATCTCGTATCATTGATTAGGGCTGCTTAGCATGAGAGTTTTGAGCCCTAGAGACTAGAGAGATTGATGACTAAGTGAGGATGAGGGCCTGTTATGAGTGATATTTATGGGATCGGACTGCACGCTATAGCATGCTTTATTGATTCATGCCATGATTTGGCTTATTATAGCGCTTGGGCTGGATCGGCCTCTCCGGAGTCTACACATCCACAGTTGGCGCAATTGCTATGGATTTTTGGGCTGGATTTACCCTGGATTCATTTGCATTGGGCTGGATCTGCCCTAGGTTTATTTATGTTTGGGTTGGATCTGCCCTGTACAGTACTGAGTGACTAAGAGTGATAAGTATTTAGCATGATGAGTGAGAATACGAGACAATGAGGTTGAGTACTCTGAGAGTGTGGATACATGAGTTCATCACTGAGATGCATTGCATTTGACATGCGTACTTGAGATACAAGCATAGGGATGCATTTCCTCACGCTTCCCGGTTTTGGTGACATTCATGGTTTCACATGCATATTGACATGTAGGCATAGAGATGTACTTTCCTCATGTAATCTGAAATGAAACATCTTATTTAATATTGAAAGGTTTTTGGAAAAAATCACAGTTTTCAAACTTACTTATATGTTTTTGGTGTTTTCATTGAAAATTTTGGGATTTACTATTATACTTAAAAAGCATGCATATTTTTCGTACCTGTGAACGAGTTGAGCATCTTATCTCTGAGTTATTTTCTTGTACCATTTTATTATATTGTTATGAGCTGTGAATGGTTATTAGAGTTGGACTCTGACCCTTGTCCCAGCTCGTCACTACTTTCAACCTACGGCTAGGTTTGTTACTTATTGAGTACATGGGGTTGGTTGTACTCATACTACACTTCTGCAGCTTGCGTGTACATGTTGGATATTGAGGTTGATGCGTCAGCAGGAGCTAGATTTAAAAATGTACCTGCATTCTAGCTATGGCTATCACTTGTCCTTAGTAGTATTAGATTTGAATTCTGTTCATTTATATTTCGAACAGATGTTGTAATTATTTCAATTCAGTTTTGTAAAAATTCTAAATCTTAGAAGCTCATGATTTATACTACCAGTCCTTGGGAAATTCTTGTATAAAAGCAATTGTATTATCATTTCTTTTCTTGATCAATCTCACTAAATTGGATAGTTGTTAGTTGGCTTACCTAGCGGGTTGGGTTAGGTTTCATCACGACTAAATGGATTTTGGGTCGTGATAAGATGGTATCAAAGCTCTAGGTTCATAGGTTTTACGAGTCATGAGCAAGTGTCTAGTAGAGTCTTGCGGATCAGTATGATAACTTCCATACCTATCTTCGAGTGGCTACAGGAAATTTAGGATAAACTTCCCATAATTCTTTCCTTATCGTGCGGCATTGATTCAGCTTGAAGCATATCTCTTTGAATTCCTTCCACTCGCTCGTATGTGCATTTGAGTGCTCGGTATCAGCTGTACATCAATGGCTTGGGGAATTCCATGGATGATGTGCGAGATGTGTTTTCTGTGTTTTGGTGATGGGCCAGTCTAAAGGACTTTAGGCTGGGTTTGGACCGCAGCTTAGGCTTGGTAGTTTCAGTTGTGTGAACATGTGCTTTTGGACTTCTATGTCCAGTGGTGTCCCTATGAGTTGAATTTGTGGCCCGATGAATGGTTGGATGACTAAATGATGAGTATGATGTGACTACGTGCTGTGTTCAGATGGTTTGAATGTGACGAGAAGAGTTTGCTTGAGATGTAAAAAGGACTATTGGGTGCTTGATTTCTATCTTGATGTGACGTATAGTCTCGAGTTATGAGTGTGTTGAAGGATCTTTCATGTTTTTTAATTATGGAACTAATTAGATTCTCATGTCTTATTGATGAATTCATACTCAGGAAGATTAAGTGATTGGGTACTAGTTGTGGCTGTGAAAGGGTATTGAGAGATGTCAGTTTGAGGCTAAGTAGGTGGGTTATAACCTACGGGATAATCTACGGATTTGTGATCCTTATGATGTTATGAGGAGGATTTCTTTTCCACCAGTGTTATAGGTGTTACGATTTGAGTTTAGATTGGTTGAGAAAGTTGACCTAACCCTCACGAGGATGAATGCGAGATTTGCAGATGATTTGAAGTCTTAGATGGTTTTGTTACATGAGCTTATGAAAGATTGAGTTGAATTTCGGTGCAGGATATGGCAGTAATAGAGTAGGGGTATTCTGAGTTATCGAGTGTTTTGTCCTATGGCTTTGAGCCAAGTGGGGGAGTCTGCTATCAACGATTTGATTGCATGGTTATGTGTTGTACTGATTTCGGTTTGACGCATGCTTGTGAATCAGATATGACTTGCAGAGGTTGAGATCGAGGATGACTTGAGTAAAAGAATTTCTGAATATGACTTGCAGAGGTTCACATAAGGTCTCTTTAGAGAGGGATGTCTCGATTGTGGTACTTTGGGGTGCCAAGAGGGAATACAACAGCTTATGGGCCTTAGGGCTGTGTGGTTTTATGCTGAGATCTTATGTGGTGAGCTTCGGGTAAGGATCGCGGTGTTATGGAAAGAGGAAGTGTTAACTTGAGGGTAATTCGGAAGGAACTCATAGAAGTAGGATAGCTTGATAGTAGGTTGGATTAGCACAGTAATGGATATGATCGGTTCTTTAAGTACTTACGATGTAGTGAGTCTCTACAGGTGTTTTGTGGCAATGCTCTTGAGTTTTGGCGACCTGCGTGGCTTGGTTGAGTTAGAGGGATTTGGTTCTGATAGCTTGGTTACGTGCAAATGGATTCCAAAGTGTTCTCGATGGTTTCTATCACAGTCTGAGATGGACTTTGGGTCGTGAAATTTTGTCAGAAAATTTAGGCCAAGGGGAAGAATTTTTACGTGTTTGTCCTGATTTTCTTACCATATTTGGTTTTCCTATCTATTGAAGGACAGGGAAACATATTTACCATAATTGAGTTTTCCTTTTCTTAGAAAGAAATTATAAATCTCTCATATTTGGCTAGTCTTGTTTCTTGGAGGAAAATGTTTTAGACTTCTATAAATTGAGGATCATTTCTTCTCATTCAGTAGCATCCACAAGGTAGCCATAAGGAGTTTGCGAGTATTGTTTAGGGGGAGAACTTTACAGGACAAGTGTTAGTGTGCCACTTATGTTTGCCTCTTTGTGAGGTTGTTCTCTTGATATTTTGTACTCTTTTATATAGAAGATTGCTCATCTCCGCTCATGTGTCTAATTTATCGTTGTTCAAGGTTTGCTTTACTAGCTTTCGCTTGACACCTGATTATTTCGATCCTAACAGATAGATGATCATATGATTGGATGGATATTTTCTTTTGTTTGTTATTGAGTTATTTTCTTATTTGGGCATGCATTTATTCCAAACAAACTTCTGTTTATGGGAATTTAATAACAGAATATCTAAAAACAAGGGATAACACCAAATAATATCAGTGATATATATCCTTATCCATCTGTTCGTATCTATATTTTAAATGTATAGGAAGTTGTTTCTATCCTATTCATATGTAGGACTCTTGTTACTGTTGTAATCTATATAAATAGAGACATTGTCATCAATAAATAACATATAATTGCTTCATCTTTATGGTATCAGAAGCCCCTACTCTAACGAGAATTTAGATCCTTAATCTCAGCCATGGTTAACTCTGAAAGCTCAAAAATAGTATCCACCGCAAACTCAGTCAACATGTTCACCTCCAATATCACCTAATTATCCAGTTTCACCTTTCCTCTCAGCTTCCCATAAAACTATCTGGCAGCACTAATTTTACCACATGGAAAGCCCAATTTTCACACTTATGTGTGGACATGACCTGATGTCATTTCTTGATGGCACCTGCACCTCTCCACCCAAAAATATAACCAAAGACAACAAAGAAATAGCCAATCCAGGATATAAACTTTGGTTCTACTAATCTCATCCGAAATGCTCTAATGGCATCTGTTGACGCAACCATTGCGCCTTCTATAGCTGCTGCTGAAACATCTCAACAAGCATGGGAAATGCTTCACAGTACTTATGCAAATAAGTCCCAAACCCGAATATATAGTCTCCGCAATTTGCTGGCCAAGAGGACAAGGGACTCCAAATCAGTATCTGACTATCTTCCGGAAATTCGATCACTAGATGATGCACTCGCAACTGCTGGTGCACCAATCAGTAATGCTGAACCGGTAGTCAAAATACTCAGTGGCTTAGGCCCCGAATATCGTGAGATAAGCGCTGCTATTCGTGCTCGAGACATACCAATCTCATACGAAGAATTGTTTGACAAACTTTCAGATCATGAATTGTTCCTTAAACATGAGGAGCTCAAGAAGAATACCCTTTCCATCATAGCTAATGTTGCACAGAAGGGTTCAAACAACCATAGCTCAGATTGCAACAGTAACAACTGCTGGAATAACCAGCAACCACAACCACAACATATGAACAATCATTCCCAACAGCCCTACGATGGTCAACCATTTGGTATGAATCAAGTATCTAAAGCAATCCACCCGATCTCTGATGCTCATACTTCACTTGCTGACAATTTAGGTAACGAGCTACAAACCCCAATATGTCCTTCATCCTTCTCCACCAATAGTGTTTCCACAAGTCCTGATACATCTTCGTGACACCCGGATAAATGGAATGCCGTGAACTGTGGGCCTACTCAATAATCAACTCTTGTAACCCGTCTACATTAGGCACATAAATCTGACCCTGCATCCTCAACACCCCGTCATCCCCAATAGTAACATCACTGTGCTAAACCGTGTCCTTAAGGACAAGAAAATGGGAATCATCATATTGTGGCTCTCTGATGCGATTAAATAAGGAAGACCGAGAAACCACACAAGCTAGAACCCAGCTGGGCGCCAAAACATCTAATCTCACAAACTGGTTGGCCAAAAACTGAACATCAACTGCAGGCAGTCTCTTACCAACAGGAATGAATGCAAGCTACCCATACTCACTGCCTTCCTACTCAAGGCATCAGCCACCACATTGGCCTTCCCGGGATGATACAGTATAGTGATATCATAGTCCTTTAGCAACTCCAACCATATATGCTATCTCAAATTTAGATCCTTTTGTTTGAACAAGTATTGGAACTCCAGTGATCCGTAAAAACCTCACAAGACACACCGTAGAGATAATGCATCCAAATCTTCAACGCATGAACGATGGCAGCCAACTCCAAATCATGGACAGGGTAGTTCTTCTCATGAGGCTTCAATTGGCACAAAACATAAGCAATCACCTACCCTCCTGCATCAGGACAGACCCGATACCGATCCGAGAAGCATCACAATACACTATATAAGATTCAGAAGCTAAAAGCAAAACTAGAACTGGAGCTATGGTCAAGACAGTCTTGAGCTTCTAAAAGCTCTCCTTGCACTTATCTGACCACCTGAATGGACCACCCTTCTGGGTCAATTTGGTCAAAGGCACTGCAATAGACTAGAAACCCTTCATGAAGCGACGATAATAACCATCCAATCCGAGAACGCTCCAAATCTCAGTAGCTGAGGACGGTCTGGGCCAACTCTATCTTCTTTGGATCCACCTTAATCCCCTTATTGGACACCACGTGCCCCAAGAACGCCACCAAACTAAGCCAAAACTCACACTAGGAGAACTTGGCATAAAGCTTCTTCTCTCTCAGCCGCTCCTCTTTGCTACAAGAGTACACCAGGATATCATCAATGAATACTATGACAAACGAGTCGAAATAAGGCTGAAATACACTATTCATCATATCCATGAATGCTGCTAGGCGTTGGTCAGCCCAAAAGACATCACAAGGAACTCATAATGACCATAACGGGTCCTGAATGCCGTCTTTAGAATATCTGAGTCTTGAATCTTCAACTGGTATTACCCAAACCTTAAATCAATCTTATAGGACTTCATTGCTCCCTGAAGGTGGTCAAATAGATCATCAATTTGCAGCAAAGGATACTTGTTCTTGATTGTAACCTTGTTCAACTGCCTATAGTCGATGCACATCCATATAGTACCATCCTTCTTCTTCACAAACATAACCGGTGCACCCCAAGGCGACCCGCTAGGCCTAAAAACCCCAAGAAGTTCTTGAAGCTGCTCTATGAATACCTTCAACTTAGCTGGTGTCATACGATACGGAAAAATAGAAATGGGATAAGTGTCCGGCACCAAGTCAATACCAAATTCAATATCCCTGTCGGGCGGCGTGCCCGACAGGTCTGCAGGAAGCACATCCGGAAAGTCTCACACCACTAGAACAAAATCAATAGTAGGAGTATCAGCACCAACATCCCTCACAAAGGTCAAATAAGACAGACACCTCTTCCCAACCATCAGTTGGGCTTCAAATATGAAATCACTCTGTCGGGAACATAATCTAGAGAGCCTCTCCGCTTGATCCTTGGCAACCCCGACATCACCAATGTCACGGTATTAGCGTGACAATTTAGAATAGCATGACATGGAGATAACCAATCCATACCCAAGATCACGTCGAAATCAACCATACTAAGTAATAAGAGATCAACTCTAGTCTCCAATCCCCCGATAGTCACTACATGTGATCGATATACACGATCCACAACAACGATATCGCCCACGAGCATAGATACATGAATAGATAAAACTAAGGACTCACGGGCATATCCAGATAATGAGCAAAATATGATGATACATACTAATAAGTAGAACCAGGGTCAAATAATACAGAAGCATCCATGTGTTATACTGAGACAATACCTGTGATCACTGCATCTGAAGCAACAACATCTAGCCTGGCATATCCCAACTTCAATAAGCCCTTGCCTCGCGAATCGGCCTCTAAATGCCTCGAATCTAGCCACAAACAAGTCGATACAATCAATAAGAGCTAAAGGAATCAATTCCATAAGAAAATACTAAGTTCTTAGTCAAAAGTCAAAGAGTCAACTTAAAAGTTGGCCGCCATGCCCACGTCTCAGAATCCAATAAAAGTCACAAAATCCAGAAGCCCATTCAACCACGAGTCTAATCATACCAAATTTATCAAAATCCGACACCAAAGAGCCCCTCAAATCCCCAAATTAAACTCTCCAAATTCCTAGCCTCAAACTCCGAAACTCCACCTCAAAAATAGACAAACTAGGTGGGAATTTCAATGGGGAAACATAATTATTGAATAAAAATAACCACAAGTGACTTACCTCAAGAATCCCTTCGAAATCCCTCTCAAAAATTCACCCTAATTCGAGTTTGCAAAGTCCAAAAAATGATAGAATCTTGGAAACCCTCGAATTTAAACACTGTCAGTGGTCTCGCACCTGCGACCCACTTAACCACATCTGCGGTCCCGCAGGTGTGGACGTTTCTCCGCTTCTGCGGCCAAGCCTGGTATCTCTTCCTTTGCTCTTATGATCCCCCCACGCACAAGTGCAGGTCCGCATCTGCAGAACTCCCTCTGCATCTGCGCTCCAATGGTTCCTCCCCTGAGCCTGCTTTTACGCCTCTTACTCCGCATCTACGACCACGCAGGTGTGGAAACTCCCTCGCACCTGTGACCATTGCACATTCCTTTCCAAGCCGCACCTGCAATCAAAGCTTCGCAGGTGCGCTTGCACCAGAAGACTCCCAGCTTTAGCAATCCTTTAACTCCAAACCTTGATCTGTTAACCACCCGAACTCCACCCGAGGCCCCGGGACCTCAACCAAATATACCAAAAAGTCCTAAAACACGATACGAATTTAGTCGAGCCTTCAAATCACATCGATAATGCTAAAACCACGAATCGTGCATCGATTCAAGCCTAATGAACTTTTGAACTTCTAACTTCTACATTCTATGCTGAAACCTATTAAATCACGTTCGATTGATCTTAAATTTTGCACACAGGTCACAAATGACACAACGGACCTATCTAACTCCCGGAACCCCAATCCGAGCCCGGTAACCACAAAATCAGCTTTCGATCAAACTTCTAAATTTCCAATTTTTGCCATTTGAAGCTTAATTCAACTACGGACCTCCAAATCAAAATACGGACACACTTGATTCGCTCAAATTACACCTTAATAATAGTGTAAGCGATCGATGTCAAATATAGTAACCCAACAAGGTTGGGGTCGAATCCCACAGGGAATAGGCATGAAACTATTGTCCAATTAATGTAATACTTTACTAAGTCGTAATTCTATCAAGTACGCCAAATAGAATAAAGAAGTGTTAAATATATAAGGAAAGGAAAACTGAGAACTAATGTTTATAGTATGAATGTGAGAACTATGAATTTAAGAAACCAAGGTTGTGCCCCCTTTAATGTAGTAGAATGTTCTTGATATTAATATTGAATTCCTTTCTTGATATGCAATTGATGTTTAATTTACTACGCGATATTTCCCAATATTTGGATAATGTGTCCTCTATATATTCTTCAATATCAGCAAAAGGATTTTCTTCCTGCTCCACCTCCACATCATCTTCACGGTCTACCATATCTTCCTGTCTACAACAACCAAAACAAACAGCGTGTAATCAAGTGGAATTAGACGTATAGTAAAGTATACACTAATTAGAAATTTCAAGACCGTATTCCCCGGCAACGGCGCCAAAATTTGATTCGCTCAAATTACACCTTAATAATAGTATAAGCGATCGATGTCAAATATAGTAACCCAACAAGGTTGGGGTCGAATCCCACAGGGAATAGGCGTGAAACTATTGTCCAATTAATGTAATACTTTACTAAGTCGTAATTCTATCAAGTACGCCAAATAGAATAAAGAAGTGTTGAATATATAAGGAAAGGAAAGCTGAGAACTAATGTTTATAGTATGAATGTGAGAACTATGAATTAAAGAAACCAAGGTTGTGCCCCCTTTAATGTAGTAGAATGTTCTTGATATGAATATTGAATTCCTTTCTTGATATGCAATTGATGTTTAATTTACTACCCAATATTTCCCAATATTTGGATAATGTATCCTCTCTACGATTCTCCCGAATACAAAAGAGTCAATCTTAAGAACAACCAATTAAGCGCCAAGTTAAAACCTAACTTATTCCTAAGTGATTTTGTTAAACAAGGTTTAAAGCCTTGAGTTCTTGTTATTTATTTCTACCAAACTCTATCTCACTTTCCCAAGATAAGTTAGAGTCAATTGGCATTCATTAATGTTTGCAACCACTCATGATTAATTGAAGAACAAGAAATAAATAAATATCAAGATTTCTTCGGAATTGGATTCAATATCAAAATCTCAACACATTCTACCCATCTAGGGTTCACAACCTCAGTGTTTAAGTTTAGCTACACATACTGATAATTAAAGAACAAGGAAGAGTAATTGATATCATCTTACAAAAATTGAAGGTTTTCAATCACCAAAAGCTTCTAAGAATTCAAAATACTCAAGTGTCGTACTTTGTACTCTAAGTTCTGACAAGAATACCTTCACAAAACCCTATAAAACCTATTTATAGAGGCCCAAAACCCGAGGCGAATGTCGATCAGCTTTGCCCTTGTTGAAATAATGCGGACCGCATTTCTGTCGCAGAACAGGAATGTGGTTCGCAAATCATCATCATCCATCGCAAATCCCACCAGACAGTTTTGCTCTCGTCGCATCTTGGTTTGCAGTTCGCATGTTGAATATGCGATGCTCTTAACCTCTTTTCTTGACTTCAGCTAACTTTTTGAACTCTTTTCTGTTCTTCAGGGTCTTGACACTTGTTATTCTACAAATACACTAAAATTACGTAAGTATCATGAGAAATAGCAAGTAAAACAAGTTAAACTTTAAGCAAATAGTATCAAAATGGGCCGAAATTACCCGGCACATCAACACTCTTAAGTCCAAAATCACCCAACGGAGCTAAGGAAACCATCAAAACTCCATTACGGAGCCATTTACACACAAGTTAACATCCGGTCAACCATTTCAACTTAAGCTTCCAACCTTGAGAGTAAGTATCTCAACTCATTCTGAAACCTCTCCGGACCTGAACTAACTACCCTGGCAAGTCACATAACAACAATTAAATAGGGAATGAGTAGTAAATGGGAACGGGGCTACAACTCTCAAAACAAGCCGAATCGTTAAATCCTCCCCTATTAAATAAACGTTCATCCTCGAACGGGTTTAGACACGTACCTGGAGTCTCAAATAGGAATGGATATCTGCTCAGCAACTCTCGCTCGGTCTTCCAAGTAGCCTCCTCAACTGGCTGACCTCTCCATTACACCTTCACTGAAGCTATGTCCTTTAACCTCAACTTTCAGAGTTGTCGACGCAAAATGGCCACCGGCTCCACATCATAAGTCAAATCACCATCCAACTGAACCGTGCTGAAATCCAAAACATGAGACGGATCGCCAGCATACTTCCGCAGTATAGATAATCGAAATACTGGATGAACACCCGATAGACTATGTGGCAATGCAAGCTTGTAAGCCACCTCTCCAATCCTCTAAAGCACCTCAAACGGCCCAATATACCGAGGGCTCAACTTGCCCTTCTTCCTAAACCTCATAACACCCTTCATGGGTGAAACCTTGAGCAGTACCTTCTCCCCAACTATGTAAGCAACATCACGAACCTTTCGATTGGCGTAACTCTTCTTTCTAGACTGCGTCGTGCGAAGCCGATCCTGAATCAATTTAACCTTGTCCAAAGCATCCTGAACCAAGTGAGTATCCAATAATCTAGCCTCACCCGCCTCTAACTAACCCACCAGAGACCGACACTGCCTCCCATACAAAGCCTCAAATGTAGCTATCTGAATGCTCGAATGGTAGTTGTTGTTGTAGGCAAACTCTGTGAGCAATAGAAACTGGTCCCAAGAACCTGTGAAATCTATGACACATGCGCGTGACATATCCTCCAATATCTGAATAGTGCTCTCGGACTGTCCGTCCATTTGAGGGTGAAATGTTATACATAACTCCACCTGGGTGTCTAACTCTCATTGTGCTGTGATGTAAACTGAGGGCCCGGATATGAAATGATGGACACCGGCATACCATGAAGGCGAAAAATCTCGCGGATGTAGATCCCAGCCAACCGCACCGAAGAATAAGTAGTTACAACTGCAATGAAGTGCACGGACTTGGTCAACCGATCCACAATAACCCAAATAACATCAAACTTCCTTGAAGTCTGTGGGACCCTAACTACAAAATCCATGGTGTTACGCTCCCATTTCAACTACGGAGTCTCAAGCCTCTGAAGTAATCCGCCCAGTCTCTGTTACTCATACTTCACATGCTCACAATTTAGGCACCGAGCTACAAACCCCACTATATCCTTCTTCATCCTCCTCACCAATAGTGTTGCCTCAACTCCTGGTACATCTTTGTGGCACACGGATGAATGGAATACCGCGAACTGTGGGCCTCCTCAAGAATCAACTCTCGTAACCCATCTACATCAGGCAAACAAATCTGACCCTACATCCTCAACACCCCCATCATCCCCAATAGTAACATCCCTGGCATAAGTGAGCTGAATCGTGTCCTTAAGGACAAGCAAATAGTGATCATATTGGCGCTCTCTGATGCGATCATTTAAGGAAGACCGAGAAACCACACAAGCTAGAACCCGGTTGGGCTCTGAAATGTCTAATCTCACGAACTGGTTGGCCAAGGCCAGAACATCAACTGCAAGCGGTCTCTCACCAACAGGAATGAATGCAAGGCTACCCATACTCACCGCCTTCCGCCTCAAGGCATCAACCACCACATTGGCCTTCCCGGGATGATACAGAATGGTAATATCATAGTCCTTTAGCAGCTCCAACCATCTCCGCTGCCTCAAATATAGATCCTTCTGTCTGAACAAGTGCTGGAGACTCCGATGATCCGAATATACCTCACAAGACACACCGTAGAGATACGCCTCCAATCTTCAAAGCATGAACGATGGCAGCGAACTCCAAATCATGAATAGGGTAGTTCTTCTCATGAGGCTTCAACTGGCATAAAGCATAAGCAATCACTCTACCCCTTGCATTAAGACACACCCAATACCGATCTGAGAAGCATCACAAACATTGTATAAGAGCAAGAAGCTGAAGCCAAAACTACAACTGGAGTTGTGGTAAGGCAGTCTTAAGCTTCTGAAAGCTTTTCCTCACACTTATCCGACAACCTGAATGGACCACTCTTCTGGGTCAATTTGGTCAAAGGAGCTGCAATAGACGAGAAACCCTCCACGAAGCGACAATAATAACCGGCCAAGCCAAGAAAGCTCCGAATCTCAATAGCTGAGGATGGTCTGGGCCAACTCTGAACCGCCTCTATCTTTTTTGGATCCACCTTAATCCCCTCACTAGACACCACGTATCCCAAGTACGCCGACGAACTAAGCCAAAACTCACACTTGGAGAACTTAGCATAAAGCTTCTCATTTCTCAACAGATGTAACACAATCCTCAAATGCTAGGCATGCTCCTCCTGGCTATGAGAGCACACCAGGATATCATCAATGAATACTATGACAAACAAGTTGAGATAAGGCTGAAATACATTGTTCATCAGATCCATGAATATTGCTGGGGCGTTGATCAGCCCAAAAAACATCACGAGGAACTCATAATGACCATAACGGGTCTTGAATGCCGTCTTTAGAATATCCGAGTCCCGAATCTTCAACTGTTCAGACCCAGACCTCAAATCAATCTTAGAGAACACCCTCGCTACCTGAAGCTGATCAAATAGATCATCAATTTGCGGCGAAGGATACTTGTTCTTGATTGTAACCTTGTTCAACTGCCTATTGTCGATGCACATCCACATAGTACCATCCTTCTTTTTCACAAACAGAACCGGTGCACCTCAAGGCGACACGCAAGGCCTAATAAACCCCTTATCAAGAAGTTTTTGAAGCTGCTTTTTCAATTTCCTTCAACTTAGCTGGTGCCATATGATACAGAGAAATAGAAATGGGATGAGTGCCCGGCACCAAGTCAATACCAAAGTCAATATCCCTGTCAAGCGGCATGCCCGGCAAGTCTGCAGGAAGCATATTCGGAAAGTCTCGCACCACCGGAACAGAATCAATAGTAGGAGTATCAGCATCATCATCCCTCACAAAGGCCAAATAAGACAAACACCCTTTCCCAACCATCCATTGGGCCTTCAAATATGGAATCACTCTACCGGGAACATAATCTAGAGAGCCTCTCCACTAGATGCTTGGCAACCCCAGCATTGCCAACGTCACGGTCTTAGTGCGGCAATCCAGAATAGCATGACATGGAAACAACCAATCCATACCCAAGATCATGTCGAAATCAACCATACTAAGTAATAAGATATCAACTCTAGTCCCCAATCCCTCGATAGTCTCTACATGACCGATATACACGGTCCACAATAATGGTATCGCCGACTGGAATAGATACATGAACATCTGAAACTAAGGAATCACGGGGCATATCCAGATAACGAGCAAAATACGATGATACATACGAACAAGTGGAACCGGGGTCAAATAATATAGAAGCATCCTTGTGACATACTGAGACAATACAAGTGATCATTGCATCTGAAGCAATAGCATCTGTCCTGGCAAGAAGAGCATAGAATCAGGCTTGACCGCCACCTGATCGGGATCCCCCTATAGGGCGACCTCTAGCTGCCTGGGCCCCACCCCGAGCTGGCTGGGCGGGTGGTGAAGTAACTGGTGCAGAAGTCGCAGCCTGATTCCTCTACTGCACTGGACCCCCGGGCAATGAGGACACTGTCTCCACATATTTCCAAACTCCCCGCCCTTGAAGCTACTCCCCGATGGTGGTGGTGGTGGGGACTGAATCAGGCCTCAAGTGCCAGATTAACTGCTAGAAGGACCTGGCATGGATGAACCCCGAACCGATGGAGCACGAGATGAACTCTAAGTTGGGAGAGCACTGAGAGATGACTAACCCGGATAGGCACTGTATGAACCATGGCTAGATGATGCACCGCGGTGAACTGGATGAGCCATCCGAGTGGGCCTAAAGAACGACCCATGTTGTACTGGAACTGACCCCCAGAAGGAACACCGCTGAAACCACCCGAACTACGAGGCCTATTGGGCCTCCCTCTCCTCACGCTTCTGACTATGGGCCATATCTAACCGCCGTGCAATATCAACCACCTCATCGAACCGAGCCCCCGATATACTATCCCGAGTCATAACAAAACACAACTGATAGTGGAGGCCATCAATAAACCTGCTAATCCTCTCCCTCTCAGTGGGAACCAACCAAACTACATGACGAGACAACTCTAAAAATCTCATCTCATACTGGGACAGATAGGCCATCTTGACGTAGCTGCTCGAACTGCCTGCACAGCTCCTCCCTACAGGTCTGTGGCACAAACTTCTACAAGAAGAGGACGGAGAAATCATGCCATGAAAGTGGTGTAGCACCGACTGGCCTGCTCCTCTCATAGGCCTCCCACCATCTGAAAGCAGCCCCAGTGAACTGAAAAGTAGTGAATGAGAACCCACTAGTCTCCATAATATCCGTCGTACGAAGAATCTTATGGCACCTATCCAAGAAGTCCTGGGCATCCTCTGACTCAGCCCCACTGAATGATGGAGGCTGGAGTCTCCTAAATCTCTCAAGTATGTTCTGCTCATCATCACTCATAATGGGACCCACTTGGGCTTGAGCAACTGTAACCGACTGGGCTGGCAGTATCCCGGTGTCTGAAGTCCCTATCACCTGCTTTGGAGTACCGGCGGCGGGATTCTGGGTACCTTCCTAGGACTAAGATGTGGCTGGCGTGGTCTGAACAGACACCACCTGAGCAAGGCTAGTGCACACCGTCAAAATCTGGGACAATGCCTCCTGAAGGCCTGGAATCACAATGGGCACAGCTGGTGCCTGAGCTAGCCCTACTTTCTCAACCATATCTAGTACCTGCTCCTGAACTGGAGCAATGGTGGATTTGCAGGCACTGCTCTAGCAGTTATACGAGCTGCACCTCTGTACCTACCACGACCTCGGCCTCTCATGGTCCTAGCTGGTGGTATTGGTGACTGTCCGTCCAGTCCAGTAGCACGTGTCCTCACCATCTGTGAGAGAATAAAATAATAGAAATTTAGTTCCCGGAATCAGCAAATCTGCACGACAAGAATACGAGAATGTGAAGTTTCCGAAGGGTTCGGCAGCCTCTCGAAGATAAGTACAAACGTCTCTATACCGATCCGCAAGACTCTACTAAACTTGCTCATGACTCGTGAGACCTACGTAACCTAGGCTCTAATACCAACTTGTCATGACCCCAAACATAGCCTATCGTGATGGCGCCTAACATGGTACTAGGCAAGCCGACACCTCAAAACATTTCGAACACTTTCAAATAAAATGAACTAAAACGGGTTTAATAATTAAAGCTCTCATAAACTGGATAGAAGATCAAAATTCAATAGGGAAGTTCCCAAAACTAGGGCATCACTAAGTACATGAACGTCTATACAACACAAGTCTGAAATATTGTTTATGAAAAAAAACTAAAACTAAATAAATAAGACTGAGGGATAGGGGAGGAGAGTCAAGGTCTTGCGGACGCCGGACAGCTACCTCGAAATCTCCGAATGACTAAGCTGCTCAGATAATCAGCACCCACTGTGTCCGAAAGCACTTGGATCTGCACACGAAGTGTAAGGTGTAGTGTGAGTACAACTAACACGGTAAGTAACAAGACTAACTATTGGACTGAAAGTAGTGACAAGCTTCACGGGTATAGTTCAATTACAGAATTACAGTACAGGAAAGTAGGCATACTTTCAAGTTCGACAGTTAAAGCCAAAATAGTTAAGTCATGTCAAGTTCAATTAAAACAGGATATGGCACATCTCAGTAAATACATGACAGTTATATATGCCAACTGATGTACAAACAGTAATATGTGCATACTCTCACAGTATCAGTCTCTCAGTCCTCACATTCACTCCAACCTCGCAGTCACTCATTCCTCACAATCACTCCATTCTCACAGCCACTCATTCCTCCCAGTCGCTCGGCACTCGCACTTGAACTCAATAGGTACCTGCGCTCACTATAGATGTGTAGACTCCGGAGGGGCGATTCCAACCCAAGCACTATAATAAGCCAATTATGGCATGAATCAAATAGACATATTGCAGTATGCAGCCCGCTCCCATAAATATCCTCAGAATCAGGCCCTCAGCCTCACTCAGTTATCAATCTCTCGGGCTCTCAAGAATCATGATAATCAGCCGAAACAATAATGACATTAGGTATCAATAAAGGACAACAGAGACTGAGATATAATATGCGAGTAAAAGCGGTGACTGAGTACAAAATGGCAATTTAGCAAATAATTCAACATGTAACACGACCTCCGTGGGTCCTTATAGTATCAACACGTAGACTAAGCATGATTCCTAACATGACTGGCAGCTCAATTTCTCTAACACATAGTGAAAATACGGGTAACGACAAGACTAAACAACTATACAGTTCCATGGAATCGACCAAGTCACAATTCTTAGGGTGCACGCCCACACGCCCATCACCTGGCATGTGCATCACCTCAACACCAATCATGTAACACGTAATTCAGGGTTTCATACCCTCATAACCAAATTTAGAAGTGTTGCTTACCTCAAACCATGCAAATCCCTACTCCAATAACCTCTTGCCTCGTGAATCGGCCTCTGAATGCCTCGAATCTAGCCACAAATAATTCGATACAACCAACATGAGCTAAAAGGAATCAATTCCATAAGAAAATACTAAGTTCTTAGTCACAATTCAAATAGTCAACTCAAAAGTCGACCCTCGAGCCCACATCTCGGAATCCAATAAAAGTCACAAAATCTGAAAGCCCATTCAACAAGTCTAACCATACCAAATTTACCAAAATACGATACCAAATTGTCCCTCAAATCCCCAAATTAAACTCTCCAAATCCCTAACCTCAAACTCCCAAATTCCACCTCAAAAAAACACAAACTAGGTGGGAAATTTAATGGGGGAAACATAATTATTGAATAAAAATAACCACAAGTGACTTACCTTAAGAATCCCTTCGAAATCCCTCTCAAAAATCGCCCTAATCCGAGTTTGCAAAGTCCAAAAAATGATAGAATTTCGGAAACCCTCAAATTTAAACACTGCCAGTGGTCTCGCACCTGCAACCCACTTAACCGCATCGCGGTCCCGCCGTGGCGGAAATTTCTCTGTTTCTGCGGCCAAGCCTGAGATCTCTGTCTTCACTTCTGCGATCCCCCAAGCGCAGGTGCGGGTCCGCATCTGCACTCCAAGGCTTCCTCCCTTGAGCCTGCTTCTGCGCCCCTTACTCCGCATCTGGGACCATGCAGGTTCAAAAGCTCCCTGGCACCTGCGGCCACTGCACATTCCTCTCCAAGCTGCACTTGCGCTCCACTGCTCGCACCTGCGATCAAAGCTCAGCAGGTGCGATTGCACCAAAAGACTCCCAGCTTCAGATACCCTTTAACTCCAAAGCTTGATTCATTAACCACCCGAATTCCACCCGAGGCTCCCAGGACCTTAACCAAATATACTAATATGTCCTAAAATATGGTACGAACTTAGTTGAGCCTTCAAATCACATCAACAATGCTAAAACCACGAATCACGCATCGATTCAAGCCTAATGAACTTTTGAACTTCTAAATTCTACATTCTATGTCAAAACCTATTAAATCACGTCCGATTGATCTCAAATTTTGTACACATGTCAAGAATGACACAATGGACCTACTCCAACTGCTGGAACCCAATCTGAGTCCGGTAACCACAAAGTTAACTTTCGGTCAAACTTCTAATTTTCAATTTTTGCTTCAAGCTTAATTCAACTACAGACCTCCAAATCAAAATCCGGACACACTCCTAAGTCCAAAATCACCCAACAGAGCTAACGGAACCATCAAACTCCATTCCGAAGCCATTTACACACAAGTCAACATTGGATCAATTATTTCAACTTAAGCTTCCAACCTTGAGACTAAGTGACTCAACTCATTCTGAAACCTCTCCGAACCCGAACCAACTACCCCGGAAATTCACATAACAACAATTAAATAGGGAATGCGCAATAAATGGAGAACAGGGCTACAACTCTCAAAACGACCGACCGGGTCGTTACACTTTTCCCTTGCAAAGTGTGTTTTCCTCAGTTAAACATAATAAGTCAACCATTGAGTGGCATGATCTTATCACCATTGAAGCAGTCTCGCTAAGTCAGTCCATTTTAACAGAAGATCCTTTTCCTAATCCACCATTCATACCTATAAAAGCCTCACAACAAAACATTGTTCTAGCCATGGTGGGATCTACTCTTATAAATCATTCCTCTCATCCAAACAACCAGGACTCATGTGTTTCATAATCATCCTCTACAGGTAAGTCTTATACCTTATGTTTATCTGATTCTTCCTTCCTCTCCCTTGATACAACATCTCCATCATCAGAAAATTTTCTCTCTGAATCTTCTCCATCTGTTGAACATCTTGCTTCCAATCATACTAACAAAAACCCATCTATGCCTCCCCCACCATCTCACATAATCACCCGCTCACAGAATAATATTTTTAAACCGAAAAAAATTATGGACTACTTAGCTACTTCTTCGGATATTCTGCCACCTAGCTCTTACAAACAAGCACAAAAACACCCAATGTGGTGTGCTGCCATGAATGATGAGTTTCAAGCACTTCTCAAGAACCAAACATGGGACTTAGTTCCTTTCCAATCATCACACAATGTAGTGGGATGAAAATGGCTCTTTCGAATAAAATACAAAGCGGATGGGATGATTGATCGGTTCAAGGCTCGCCTTGTTGCAAAAGGCTTCACCTAGTGACTAGGTATTGATTACCATTCTACATTCAGCCCAGTTGCTAAACCAACAACAGTTCGCGTGGTTTTGTCAATTGAAATAAATAGGGGATGGCCATTACACCAATTTGATGTCAATAATGCATTCCTGCAAGGAACACTTGATGATGAAGTTTGTATGACACAACCCCCAGGATTTGAATATCCTGATTTTCCTAGCCATGTATGTCAATTAAAAAAGACTCTCTATGGACTTAAACAAGCCCCACGTGCATGGTATACGGAACTACGAGAATCCATCCAAAGTTTTGGATTCTCTTGCACTCAATCTGATCAATCCATTTATATGTACTCCCGAAATGGTATTATTCTGTATCTATTAGTCTATGTCAACGACATAGTGATTACTGGAAATAACAACGACATGCTCAATCATGCCTT
The DNA here is from genome assembly GCA_002018475.1 of Nicotiana obtusifolia. Lineage (NCBI taxonomy): Eukaryota > Viridiplantae > Streptophyta > Magnoliopsida > Solanales > Solanaceae > Nicotiana > Nicotiana obtusifolia. The sequence goes on along the minus strand of MCJB01049452.1, from coordinate 69,085 downwards.
GGCAGCGTTGGCCAGCAGATTCTCCTTAAAGGACATTGGTTATCTCAACTACTTTCTTAGTGTTGAAGTGATACCTTATAAGGATGGTCTCATCCTTTCTCAATCTAAATATATTTATGATCTTCTTCGCAAGTGGGATTGATGTGCTGGAGAATTTCGGCACATTTTGATACTAATTGCTTAGATTTTAACTTGTTTTAAATGCAATTTCCCTAGGTACTTATGTAATTTTAGTATTTTTTGCAGTGTATGAGGTGTAAGGACATAAAAGCATGGAAAAGAGTTCAAAAAGCCACAAAAAGACAAGAAAAGAGCAGAAAAGCATCGCAGAGTGGATATACTATCGCAAATACTACATGCAAGCCGCATACTTCACACCAAGATCGCAGATAAAGAAAGACTTCTGGGCAAAATTCAACGTCAAGAATGCGGTCTCATCTGCGATCACAAAACTTGTCAGCGAGCCGCAGATTGCACACAAAGATCGCAGACCAAAATAGAATCCTGGGCAAAGTTCAATGTCAAAAATGAGGTCGCTTCTGCGATCGCATAACGTGTTTGCGAGCCGTAGAAGCAACCGCAAACCAAGCATGAAGTCTACTGAAGGAAGAAAATGCGATGCAAGATGCGGTCGCATTTCTACAATGCGGACCAAAAACCATGAATGCGGTGAAGGTGAAACTAGGGTTACAATCTGCGATAGACATGTCAAAAATGCGGACCACATTTCTGTTATGCGACAGAAATGCGATCGCATATTTAACTTCAGGGCAAATTGGTCCGAATTTTGTCTCGATTTCTAGGCCTCTATAAATAGGTCTACTAGGATTTTGTAGAGGCTATCTTGTCAGACTTTGAAGCTAAAGTACAAGGCTTGAATATTCGTTTCTTTTGGAAGCTTTTGGGTCAAGAATCTTTCACTTTGTAAGCTTTATGAAAATTAATATTCTCTTGTTTTCAGATTTTAGTATGAGTAGCTAATTTTAAATACTAAGGTTGTGGACCCTAAATGGGTGTAATGTTATGGGGTGTTTGACATTGAGTATATATTTAACGGTTGATTGATATTTATTTACTTCTCATTCTTCATTTATTGTTGGTGGTTGCAAACATTAACAAGCGCCACTAAGTTTTATCTTTGCTTGGGAAAGCGGGGTAGAACTTGGTAGAAGTAAATATCAAAGAGTCAAGGCTTTAAACCTTGTTTAATAAAATCGCTTAGGAATAAGTGGGTTTTATTTGGTATAAATTGATTGTTCTTAATCACAACTCTTTTGTATTTGAAAAAATCATAAAGAGGAAATACTACCTAACTATTGGAAAATATTAGGTAGTCACTTAGACATCATTTGCATATTAAAAAGTATCTTCCGTTAGAAATATATCATATTGACATCAATAGCATTACACTTCATTAATGGGGACACAACCTTGGTTTCTTTAATCTAATTATTTATATTCTCAACATTGCAATTAGACTTTATTTAAAACCAAACTCAATTCATACTCTTGTTCCGGTAAACTGGATAGAATTACGACTTTAGTTGAGTAACACACTAATCAAGTAAACTTTTCACACCTATTCCCTGTGGGATTCGACCCCAACCTTGTTGGGTTATTATATTTGACATCGACCGCTTACACTATTTAATAAAGTGTAATTTGAGCGTATCAAACTTTGGCGCCGTTGCCGAGGAATACGGTTTTGAAAATACTAATTAGTGTGTGCTTTACTGTACATCTTATTCTATTCTATTACACCTTGCTTGTTTTGCTTGGTGTTGGTAGGAAAACATTTCAGAATATGGTGAAGACGTGGATGCAGAAATGGAAGGAAATCCTTTTGCGGATATCGAGGAGTACATTGAGGATACAAATGCTATTGTACCTCCTGCTATTGGTGCTGCAACTTTCAAGGTGGAACACGGGTTAATCCTTATGCTTAAAGCGGAGGGGTTTTTCAGGAATTCCATAGATGATGATTCAACATCTTAGAAACTTCTTGGGTGTATGTGCAATGCATAAGCAGAACAATGTCTCTGATGATGCCCTAAGGTTGAGATGCTTCAAGTACTCTCTAGCTGGGGACGCAAGGAAATGGCTTCAGAATCTTCCTCCAAACTCCATTCATTCCTGGCCCGAACTTGTCCGAGCTTTCTTGTCTAAATGGTTCCCACAAAGTAAGAATTCTAAGCTCCAGGATAAAATTTTCTTTTTTAAGCAATTATCGGGAGAACAACTACATGAGTCATGGGATCGTTTCAAATTATATTTGGTGAGGTCTCCCAACCATGATTTCCTGGATTCTATTTTGTTGGAGAAATTCTATATGGGCTTGGATCCTATGAACCAATCTATAGCCAAGAATGCAACTGCCGGATCTTTCATGGAAAAATCATTCGCAAGGGTGACACAAATACTTAACAAAATGGCAAAGCAAAATCAAGCATGGCATTCTGAGGACACCACAGGTGGAATTACATATGGCTCTCCTTCCTTGAGCAACATGATCAAGGAAAATCAAGAGAGAGATCAAGTGATTGCAGGGCTTGCTACAAATGTTAATGTGTTAACAAAGATGTTCACCGAAAGCCAAAAGAAGAAAGTAAATGTGGTTGAGAATGTGCACCCCGTACCAAATGAAAATTTTGAGAAGCAAATTATGTCAACAACTCTCAATGAGGGTATCAAAGGCAACATTACCAAGTTCAAGGATCACAAAATCAATGGAGGCCAAACCCGCAAGGGCAAGGCCACAAACAATGGCGAAATGACCAAGGAGGCTCAAACCAAGGAAATTGGAACGACAACAACAACTTCTCAAATCGGAGTTCAAATCCCTATGTTCCCCCAAAGGGTCAATACTCAAATGAAGGTTCCTCAAGTGAGTCTAAATTGGAAAGTATGCTTGAAAGGATATTGCAAAATCAAGAAAAATCCGAAAATTCCATGAGGAACATGACCGAGCTTGTTGGCTCTCATACTGCATCCATTCAAAAATTGGAGATGCAAATGAGAGATCTCTCTAGGGAGCAAAATCCAAAGCAAAAGGGAATACTCCCTAGTGACACAATTGTGAACCCAAAGGGTAGTGGGAGTGGCCCAACTTCTCATGTCATGGCAATTACTACTAGGAGTGGGAAGGTACTACAAGGAAAGGGTGAACAAGTGGTTGAGGTAGAAGAATTCGAAAAAGGGGTTGAGGTTGAAGAGCCAAGTGTTGTCGAAATTGAGAAAATTCCGGAAGATGTGCAAGTGCAAGAAGAGAACCGAGAAGTGGTAAAGGAAAAGGCAAAAGAGACACCAAACATTCTTCCGCCTATTCCTAGAACCTCCTCCTCCTTTTCCTCAAAGACTTGTAAGAAGGGTTGATGATAGAAAGCTTGAGAAGTTATATGACATTCTAAAGCAATTATCGGTAAACATCCCGTTCTTGGAAGCTTTTCAAGAGATGCCAGGTTTTGCCAAATATTTGAAAGATTTGATCACTAAGAAGAGGACCACCAAGAATGAGTTGGTGAACATGACTCACCGGGTTAGTTCCATAATTGCCACAACCTCCGTTCAGAAGAAAGAAGACTCGGGGGCCTTTACTATTCCATGCACTATCGGGGCGCGTGATTTTGCAAGGGCCCTTTGTGATAATGGGGCTAGCATTAAATTAATGCCGCTTGCCATTTACAAACAAGTGGGATTAGGAATGCCAATTCCAACAAGTATGAGATTGCAAATGGCCGATCGTTCCATCAAGAGACCGGTAGGAATTATTGATGACGTGATTGTGAAAGTGGGAGAGTTTCATTTACCCGCAGATTTTGTAATTCTTGATTGTGCTGGTGACAAAGAAATCCCTATTATCTTGGGGAGACCATTCCTAGCCACGGGAAGAGCACTCATGGATTCAGAACGGAATGAAATCAAATTCCATGTGAATGATGAAGAGGTCACATTCCAAGAAAGCAAGGGTATGAAGCTACCGCATGAGTATGAAAGCATTTCGGTGATTGATATTGTTGATGAGGTGGAAGATATGGTTGAAATGCAAATGGAAGAACAATGCCTCGGTGAAGCATTGGCGGCTATTTTGGTGAACTTTGATAGTGAGGATATGGAGGGTTTTATGGAGTCGGTAAATGCATTGGAGGGGCGTGGTTCTTACTCTTATTCTCCGGCAAAGCTCTCTCTCGACTTGGAGATAGATCCACACCTCCCGCAAAGCCATCTATTATTGAGCCACCACAATTAGAGCTCAAACCACTTCCTCCGCACTTGATGTATAAATTTCTTGTCTCAAATGATACTTTACCGGTAATTGTTTCTTCTTTGTTGAATGATGTGCAGGTGGAACAATTGTTGAAAGTCTTGAAGGAGCATAGGCAAGCCATTGGATGGACAATTGCGGACATTCGTGGGATCCCTGCTGGAATTTGCGAGCATAAAATCCAATTGGAAAGTGGGACCAAACCGAGTGTGGAACATCAACGACGGTTGAACCCGTCAATGCAAGAGGTGGTAAAGAAAGAAATCATCAAATGGTTGGATATCGGGGTAGTCTACCCCATTGCCGATAGTTCTTGGGTGAGCCTGGTGCAATGTGTGCCGAAAAAGGGAGGCATGACCGTAATTGAAAATGAGAAAAACGAACTTATCCCAACAAGAACGGTAACCGGCTGGAGGATGTGTATGGATTATTGGAAACTCAACAGTGCCACATGTAAGGACCATTTCCCTATGCCTTTTATTGATCAAATGCTTGATCGGCTAGCGGGAAGGTTATTATATTGTTTCCTTGATGGATATTCCGGCTACAATCAAATCAACATAGCATTGGAGGATCAAGAGAAGACGACATTCACATCCCTCTATGGAACATTTGCTTTTAGCCGGATGCCATTCGGTTTATGCAACGCTCCGGCTACTTTTCAAAGATGCATGATGTCCATCTTCTCCGACATGGTAGAGGATTTTCTAGAAGTCTTCATGGACAATTTCTCGGTGGTAGGTGAGTCTTTTGAGCATTGTCTTAACAATCTTAGACAAGTGCTCAAGAGATGTGAAGAGACCAACCTTGTGCTCAATTGGGAGAAATGTCACTTCATGGTGGATGAAGGTATTGTGTTGGGGCATAATATTTCAAAGCATGGCATAGAGGTTGACCGGGCAAAGATAGAGATTATTTCTAAGCTTCCTCCACCTACTTCCGTTAAGGGTGTTCGAAGTTTCTTAGGGCATGCCGGTTTCTATAGGCGATTCATCAAGGATTTCTCCAAGATTGCTAATCCTATGTGCAAACTCCTTGAGAAGGATGCCAAATTTTTGTTTGATGAGAAATGCCTCAAAGCCTTTGAGGAGTTGAAGCAAAGGCTCACCACGGCACCTATTATTGTCACACCTGATTGGTCCCTTCCTTTCGAGCTCATGTGTGACGCTAGTGGTGTAGCCATTGGGGCAATGCTTGGCCAACGTCACAACAAGGTTCTTCACCCGATTTACTATTCCAGTAAAACACTCAATGGGGCACAAATAAATTACACAGTCACTGAGCAAGAACTTCTGGCCATTGTCTATGCCTTTGAGAAGTTCCGGGCTTATTTGTTGGGATCCAAGGTGATAGTGTACATAGATCATGCAACTCTTCGCTATCTCATGGCAAAGAAGGACGCAAAGCCTCGGTTGATTCGATGGGTCTTGTTGCTGCAAGAGTTCAACTTTGAAGTAAAGGATCGCAAGGGGACTCAAAATCAAGTGGTGGATCATTTGTCAAGGGTTAAAGAAGCAGGGAGACCAAAGGGAGATCTTGAAATCAACGATGCATTCCCGGATGAAAACATATTAGCCCTATCTAATACTTTTGCTCCTTGGTATGCCTATTGCTTACTATTTAGTTAGTGACCTTATTCCAGACGGATTGGAACCTTATCAAAAGAAGAAGTTTTTGAGAGATTGCCGGCACTACTATTGGGAGGAGCCTTTCTTGTTCCTTGTCTGTGCGGACAACATTATCAGAAGGTGTGTTCCGGAAGAAGAGATTGTGTCAATCCTAAAGGCATGCCACGACTCACCGGTTGGGGGTCACCATGGAGGAAATTGAACAGCGGCGAAGGTTCTTGAATGTGGTTACTATTGGCCTTCAATCTACCATGATGCCAATCAAATGGTCAAGGCTTGTGACCAATGTCAAAGACAAGGCCCAATCTTTAAGAGGCATGAAATGCCAATGCATTTTGTGATGGAGATAGAAATCTTCGACGTTTGGGGAATTGATTTCATAGGTCCCTTTGTAAGCTCATGCGGGATGAAGTACATTTTGGTGGCTGTGGATTACGTGTCCAAATGGGTTGAAGCGATCGTCCTACCAAACAATGAGTCACGGAGTGTGACCACATTCCTGAAGAAGAACATCTTCACTCGGTTTGGCACTTCTAGAGCCATTCTTAGTGATAGGGGGTCTCATTTCTGCAACAAGGCCTTCAAAGTTCTCCTTGAAAAATATGGTGTCAAGCACAAGGTAGCCACACCTTATCATCTGCAATCAAGCGGTCAAGTGGAGGTTTCCAACCAGGAGATAAAGAGCATTCTAGCAAAAACTGTTAATGCAAACAGGACCGACTGGTCAAGGAAGCTAGATGACGCATTGTGGGCATACCGCACGGCGTACAAGACTCCTATTGGTACATCTCCTTATCGGGTAGTTTTTGGAAAAGCTTACCATTTTTGCCCGTGGAATTGGAGCACAAGGCTATGTGGGCATTAAAAAGGTTGAACTTGGACTGGGCAGAAGCTGCAACTTTGAGGTTAACACAACTTAATGAAATGGAGGAATTCCGTTTCCATGCTTATGAAAGTGCAGCTGTGTACAAAGAGAGGATGAAGTTCGTCCATGATAAGAAGATCTTGAAAAGAGAATTCAAGTCGGGTGACTTGGTATTGCTCTTTAACTCCAGACTCAAGTTATTTCTGGGCAAGCTCAAATCGAAATGGTCTGGTCCATTCAAAGTAGTCGATGTCTCTCCTTTTGGAGCCGTGGAACTAGCATCGGAAGATGGGCTCCGAACTTTCAAAGTAAATGGCCAAAGAGTCAAACACTACTTGGGCACAGATGGCAAAAAGCATTTGGTGGAGCAGCTGGCTCTCAAAGATGGTCTGTGCCCGACCATTGAGTAACTTCAAAGGAGTCCCAACTTCGTCGTGCCGCGAAGTTAAATCAAGCGCTTCATGGGAGGCAACCCATGTGTGGTAACATTTATTTTTGTTTTTGTTATTTAAATTTTTAAATTTTTGATAGATAGATTTACTTAAGCAATTTGAAGAGTGTGTTAGAGTGTAGGGGTTTGGGAAGGAATGTATAAAAAGGGAAGAAAAACCACTGCGTGAAGTTTGCTGCACAGATGCGGTCGCATTTTCACTATGCGGACCGCATTTCAATCGCAAACTGAAGCAGTAAGTTTGGCTAAAATTGTTGACCAAAATGCGACAAGGTAATTCATTTTGCGGACCGCATTTACATTATGCAATCGCATTGTGCTTCGCATTGTTACCCCTTCAGCAGAACCCACCGCGTAACACGTATGCGGTCGCATAGTGTGTTATGCAGTGAATTTCCCATCGCAAAAATTCCAGGTAAGTCACCGCATTCTCTCTTATTTCACTCATTCAAAACAACGCAAAACAACATAAAAAAAAACAAAAAACGAACAGAAAAAAAAACAAAAGAGAAAAAGGAACGACCAAAGGCAAACACAGATCGAATCGTACCAAAGACAAAGACCCGTTCAAATCTCCATACTTGTTGTACTCTTCTTCATTGGTATGTGTCCCGATCTCCTCAAGTTCACTTCTATCTTTGTTGTGGTTTTCTTTATTTTCGTTTTGCATTTTTGATTTTGTTTCTTGCCGTAGTTGCTTGTATATAGCATGGTTGTTTCTGGGGTGCTGGGTAGAGAGATCTAGGACTGCCATTGTTGGGGGATGAACTGAATCGTGAGGACGAAGGCATATGTGGCCCGCAAAATCAGAATGTGGTCCGCATTTTGGCCGCATCCTTAAACCCTAGTCTCCTGAAGACGATGACAAAATGTTGTGCCATTTGCGATCGCATAATTAATATGCGAACCACACAGGCACCGCAAACTGAAACAGAACACCCAGTTAAACCCTTGCTATCTGCAGTTGTTTTGCGATCGCATTTCCCACTTTGCGGTGGATTTTGTGATCGCATTTTGTTATTTTGTTTTGTGTGCGTGCAAGTAAATTCTGCGATGGTTATGCGATTCGCATAGTGGTTATATGATCACATAATCCATCACAGACTGAAGTCCAGTATTGCACAGACAAGTTTGCGACAAGTTTGCGGTTCGCATAGTGGTTATGCGACCGCAAACCATGTCGCACTGGATTGTTTTTTTTCGTTGATTTCTTCTGTTTTCTTTCCCTATTGCTTACAATGTCACTCACATTTCACCCTTATACAGATATGGCTCCTCAAAAGCATGCAGCCAAGAAAAGGGCACCTTCTGGTCGTCACACATCACAGGCAAAACGTGTACGAACGGAACCCAATGTGCCAAGCACCTCCCAGTCTGATGAGGAGGAACTCTTGCCCTCAGTCAATCTACAGGCTGAGGTTAGAAAGAAACACGGAGATGACTTTCATCTCTGATTTGGGGTTGAAGGCTCCAGGGAACTATACAGAGAAGGACTCACCAAAAGAAAATCCTGGGTGAGAAGCAGTTGAGCTTGAATGAGCTCCAAGAACAGTACCCCCACATCCTCGACAATATAAAAGCGAGAAAATGGGAGTTCTTTATTGAGGCCCCTACGGAGTATAACGAGTCACTGGTCCGGGAATTCTATGCATCTTATGGAGCCCCCAGGATGGCGCACCACAAACACAACAGAGTTTTTACTGGCACAGTATTTGTTCGGGGAAAGAATGTGTTTTGCAACAGTGAGGAGATTAATGAAGTATATTTCCTCGATTGGCAAACAGGCACAGCTGAGTACGATGCCAAGTATGCAAATAGGGAAAATGAGCGTGGGTGGATTGCGTCAGTGATTGCAAAGGGTACCCCTGCTTGGATCAACCCTGGAAATAAGATATATAAGGAGGATCTAACAAGGAGGGTCGATTCTGGCTCAGCTTTGTCACTTCCCGCTTGATACCGTCCTGGAACGAGACTGATATAGGCATTGAGAAAGCTCTCCTCATGCATGTATCATGGCCGGTATCAAGATTGATGTGGGGACTCTGATCTTCCAAGAGATCGGTATCCGGGCAACGTAGCGTGCTACCTCGCTTCCATTTCCATGCTTGATCACAGCCCTCTGTAAAGCTGTGAACGTTCCTCTCATGCAACATTCTGATAAGACCAGGAAGGAAGCGAGTGACATAGACATCACACGTATTATTGATGTTGCTGCCTCACCAGAGACTCAAATTCCGGACCCCGACTCCCAGACTCCTGTGCCTCCTCAGGTTCCAGAGGCATCCATTTCTGCTTCAGGGCCTGCCTCTCAGTCCACCACTGGTCAGCCTTCGTCTGCACTGCCAGCCCTCTCGAGGCTTGGTCTCATGGCCCAGCATGCCAATGCCAAGGTAGACCAGCTCTTGAAGACCTTGCCCAACCTCATCAAACAAGCCCTGACTCCTATAAAAACTTCAGTGACAGCTCTCCAACAACAACAGACAATGTTTGGGGATCGCTTGCACCAGCTTGAGTTAAGGGTTGAAAAGATAGAGCGTGGTGAGGTTAGGGGTTTGCCTCAGCTACGAGAGGAGGTTGCGTCTATGAAGACCGAGCTCCATTAGATGCAAAATTTGGAATTCGACCTATCATCCCTCATGCCCAAGGATGGTGAGCAGGGAGAAGAGACAGCTGCACCAGGCTTGGGCCTTGATTCACAACTCTAATGGCAGACATTGCACCTCAGACTGCCAGGATGTCCCAACCTCCAGCTCCTCCTGTACGTCTTGATATTCATAACGAGGAGACTTCTGGACATTCTTCAGAGTCAGAGGGCGAGGAGGCAGATGAGGAGGATTCATAGTCCTCGGAGGATGATGGCCCTCAAGAGAAGGGCAAGCAGATTGCTGCTCCTACAGTGGGGGATGAGGAGCAAGCAAACATTCAGAGGGCCATATAACATTTGCTAGCAGATTTGGCTGCCCCTGCAGGCCCATCGGCCACTCAGCCATCAGCGGGCGAGGCTAGTAGCTCACAGGCCCCAACTCTAGTTCCCGACCAGCCAGAAATCCCTCCTTCAGCAGTAGAGGGTCAGCCGGCTACCGACTCCCATAGCGCTTAGTGCGCCCTAGGGAGCCCTTTTTACTCTACTTTATGTTCATATGCATTGGGGACAATGCATGCTTTTGCTTGGGGGGTGGTAGCCTTGTCAGTATTTTTGCGACATTAGCAACTGTAGTATATATTAGTGCGTTGTGATTTCTGTACATAAGTTATTTATTTAAAAACTAGTAGATTGTTTTCCCTCTTTTGTAATTAGAAATAAATTCCCCTTGTTTTTTCTTTGCCGGGTTCTTTTTCAAGGGTGTAATAGTAGAACCAGGACAGTAGAATGAAACATGTTGACCGGGATGGTGTAATTGTCTAGTCTCAAGCATGTGTGTCTGTACATAGCTCATACCCTTTCAAAAGATCAACTGTGTGAACTTGAGGCTCGCTTTGTGACTCTATATCTACCTAGAGTTATGTATGTATATATGATGAAAGCTTTGAGTTGCTAAATGTTGACTCCAGGGCTTTAAACTATGTGAACCAAACAGTTTATGTGCCATGTGTGTGAGTTCTTTGTGTAGATAATTCTTGTGGTTGCCTCTGCCATCTAGAACTTGCCCGGTTGGTTTTTCGATGCTTATAATAATTACACTTAGTTGGAGGGATGATCTTAGGCATTCTTTGTTTTATTTGTGAAACCTCTTTAGCCTTTCAAGCCTACCATTGCATAAATAATATCACTAGTAACCTTTTCTTTGGCCACCTCACTACAAACCTCTCCCTTTTGTAAAATAATTACCTCTTTTGAACCCGTTCCTCCTTGAACATTGAGAATTAGGCTAAAGCCTAAGTTGGGGGTGTGGTGTCGAAATGGAAATGGGTAAGGTTGTACAGTGAGGGTAGGAGCATATACCTCAAAGTGCTCATATGAAAGTATGCAAGCTCCAAAATAAAAAATAAAAAATAAAAAGAAAAGAAAAGAAAAGAAAAATAGATATATGTGTATATTTATAATTATGGAGCTTTGAAGAAAATTATAGAGGTATTTAAGGTGGTTCCATATTGGGAACTAGATGCCAATGCGGCTATGGGGTTTGAAAAGAAACAAAGTGCAAAAAGAAAAGAAAATGTGATTAGTGTTCAAGGAGGATGTAGTCACTTATATCTAAATACTTATCCGACCCTTTCCTAAACCTACATTACAAGCCTAAAAAGTCCTTATGGGATCTCCAACCGAGCGTTCTTAGAAGTAAGCAACGAATTAAAATAAGGGCAAGCCTATGGTATGGTATGTGGTAACACTTGAAATTCTTTTCTGAGAGTGAGGGTATTTGTGAAATAGTCCCTTTTTGTTGGTAAATATTGTGATTTTGGGACTTTCTTTCTAGTGAGGGCACATGAACTGCGAGGTTGAACAAAAGTTGAGTTTTTGAGTAAAACGTAAGTGCACTCGGCGGAGGGTAGCATTTAGTCACGTTGTCTGAGGCTCAAAGTCACAACTTGATTAGTTTTCCTTGAATATATCGATGATTCAGGAAGGGTAAAGCATTCGAAGATGCATGCTTGAAACACTAACAACAAACACTGTCCATGGTCACTATTGTTTCATATCTTGTAAATAGAGTCTAGAATAGGATAGTGTCATCTTAGTTGCTTGAGGACAAGCAAGAGTTTAAGTTGGGGGAGTGGTGGCCGGAGAATTTCGGCATATTTTGATACTAATTGCTTAGATTTTAACTTGTTTTAAATGTAATTTCCCTAGGTACTTATGTAATTTTAGTATTTTTGCAGTGTATGGGGTGTAAGGACCTAAGAGCATGGAAAAGAGTTCAAAAAGCCACAAAAAGACAAGAAAAGAGCAGAAAAGCATCGTAGATGTAGATATTCTATCGCAAATACCACATGCGAGCCGCATACTTCACACCAATATCGCAGATCAAGACAGACTTCTGGGCAAAGTTCAACGTCAAGAATGCGGTCTCATCTGCGATCGCATAACTTGTCTGCAAGCCGCAGATTGCACTTAGAGATCGCAGACCAAAACAGAATTCTGGGCGAAGTTCAATGTCAAGAATGCGGTCTCATCTTCGATCGCAAAAGAAACCGCAAACCAAGCCGTAGAAGAAACCGCAAACCAAGCATGAAGTCTACTGAAGGAAGAAAATACGATGCAAGAAGCGGTCGCATTTCTACAATGCGGACCGCAAACCATGAATGCGGTGAAGGCAAAACTAGGGTTACAATCTGCGATAGACATGTCAAAAATGCGGACCACATTTCTGTTATGCGACAGAAATGCGGTCGCATATTCAACTTCAAGGCAGATTAGTCCGAATTTTGTCTTGATTTTTGGGCCTCTATAAATAGGTCTATTAGGGTTTTATGGGGGCTATCTTGTCAGACTTAGAAGCTAAAGTACAAGGCTTGAATATTCCTTTATTTTGGATGTTTTTAGGTTCAAGAATCTTTCACTTTGTAAGCTTTATGACAATTAATATTCTCTTGTTTTCAGATTTTATTATGAGTAGCTAATTTTAAATACTAAGGTTGTGTACCCTAAATGGGTGTGATGTTATTGGGTGTTTATCATTGAATATATATTTAACGGTTGATTGATATTTATTTACTTCTCATTCTTCAATCATTGTTGTGGTTGTAAACATTAACAAGCACCGCTAAATTCTATCTTTGCTTGGGAAAGTGGGGTAGAATTTGGTAGAAGTAAATATCAAAGACTCAAGGCTTTAAACCTTGTTTAATAAAATCGCTTAGGAATAAGTGGGTTTTTATTTGGCATAAATTGATTGTTCTTAATCACAACTCTTTTATATTTGGAAAAATCATAAAGAGGAAATACTACCTAACTATTGGAAAATATTGGGTAGTCACTTAGACATCATTTGCATATCAAAAAGAATCATCCGTTAGAAATATATCATATTGACATCGATAGCATTACACTTCATTAATGGGGACACAACCTTGGTTTCTTTAATCAAATTATTTACATTCTCAACATTGCAATTAGACTTTATTTAAAACCAAATTCAATTCATACTCTTGTTCCGGTTAACTGGATAGAATTACGACTTTAGTTGAGTAACACACTAATCAAGTAAACTTTTCACACCTATTCCCTGTGGGATTCGACCCCAACCTTGTTGGGTTATTATATTTGACATCGATCGCTTTACACTATTTGTTAAAGTGTAATTTGAGCATATCAGTTGGCATGTGAGTTGTCCATGCGGTGGTTATATGTTGCACGTGAGTTGTCCGTGCACCGTGTGAATAAGGATCATTCTCCCTAGGTTCACCCTCTCATGTTTCTCTCTTGATGGTGTACACGCGGTATGAGGAAAACTGGCCAGTGTGTGTTTTTGTTATTGCATTTCTTCTCTACTTGCAATTTCCTTGGATGTATACATGATTTTTCCGCATCTCTTCTCTATTTTCTAGCTCTGTGGTGCATACATGGCTTTATGCATATCTTCTCTATATGCTACCTTACTTGAGATGAGACACGGTATATATCTTCTCTATATGTGAATCCGTGTGACTTGTCTTGTTCAATCTTACATATCCACTCTATATGCAACTATTGAAGGATAAATTGAGGTTTCATGCATATCTTCTCTATATGCTACCTTACTTGAGATATGATACGGTATATATCTTCTCTATATGTGAATCCATGTGACTTGACTTGTTCAATCATACATATCTTCTCTATATGCAATTGTTGAAGGATCAACTGAGGTTTAATGCATATCTTCTCTATATGTAACTGAGGAAGGTTTTTGTGGTATTTCACGCATATGTTCTCTATATGCTGGTTTGCTAACTGAAACAGAGCATGTTACATTATCCTTGTGAACCACGGATGTCTTTATCTATGATTCATGACTTGATAATACTATTGTTGTGTACTTGTGAGATTTATGAAGTGATCTTGTTATTAGCGAGTATCATTCATAATTCTTGCCACTATTACCTCGCCGAGGTTAGTTATGATACTTGCTGAGTACATGGGGTCGGTTTTACTCCTTCTACACTTCTGCTCCATGCGTGTAGATCTTGGAACTGAGATGTTGCGGATGATGGGAGCAAATATTGAAAATGTACCTGCTTTCCGGATATAGCTACTACTTGTCATTGATAGTTTTAATGTCTTACTCTGTTTAAATATATTCCAAACAGATGTTCTATTTACTTTTGTACCACCTTTGTAAATCTAACTCTAGTGGCTGATGACTTGTACTACCAATACTTGGGATATTGTATGGAAATTTAGCCATTTCACATGCTGATCACTTATTACATTTATTAGAATTGTGTAATTGTTGTTTGACTTACCTAGCGGGTTGGGCTAGGTGCCATCACGACTAGGTACATTTTTGGTCATGACTCTTGGTCACTCCACTAGCAGGATGGTTTCATATTTGAAGGCTCGGCGCATGGTTGAGAAGGGGTGTCTAGCATATTTTGCTTACATCGGGATTCTAGTGCGGAGGTTCCTCCTATGGATTCAGTACCGGTTATGAGTGAGTTTTCGGATTCACCTGGGGGCGCACCAGTGTTATTTGTTAATAAAAAAGATGGATCGATGAGGCTGTGCATAGATTATCGAGAATTAAAACAATTACCATCAAGAACAAATATCTGTTACCTAGGATTGATGATTCATTTGACCAGCTTCAGGGTGCCAAAGAATTTTTCAAGATTGATTTGAGATCAGGCGACCATCAAGTGAAGATTAGGTCGTTAGATGTCCCTAAGACAGCTATTAGCACTCTCTATGGCCATTACGAGTTCTTGGTGATGTCATTTAGCTTCACTAATGCTCCAGCAACCTTCATGGATTTGAGAATCGAGTGTTCAAGCCTTAATTAGAGTTCTTCGTGATTGTCTTCATTGATGATATTCTAGTTTACTTTCATAGTAGATAGGAGCATGAGCAGCACCTGCGGATTGTACTTCAGACTTTGCAAGGTCGTCAGCTATATGCCATGTTTTTGAAGTATGAGTTCTGGTTGGACTCAGTTGCCTTCTTGGGTCATGTTGTGTCTTCTGATGGTATCAAGGTGGATCCTAAGAAGGTAGAGGCAGTTCAGAACAAGCCTAGACCTACTTTAGCTACAGTGATTCGGAGCTTCTTAAGTTTGGCAGGCTACTCACTGTTTTGTGGAGGGGGTTTCATCTATCTCAGCCCCATTGAGCAAGTTGACTTAGAATGGAGCTCTTTTTAGATGGTCATATGAGTGTGAGGAGAGCTTCCAAAAGCTAAAGACTACCTTGACTACAGCCCCAGTGTTGGTGCTGCCCACAGGTTCGGGGTCTTACACTATATATTGTAATGCATCGCCTACTGGACTTGGCGCGGCATTGATGCAGGATGGTAGGGTGAGTACCTATGCATCTTTTCTGTTGAAGTTCCACGAGAAGAACTACCATATGCATGCTTTGGAGTTAGCAGCCATTGTTCATGCACTCCTGATTTGGAGGCCCTATCTATACGGTGCGACATGTGAGGTCTATGCGGAACATCGGAGTCTCCAACATCTATTCAAGCAAAAGGATATTAACTTGAGGTAGCGGAGATGGTTAGAGTTATTCAAAGACTATAATACCACCGTATAATATCATCCGAAGAAGGCCAATGTGGTAGCTGATGCCTTGAGTAGGGAGGCGGAGAGCATGGGTAGCTTAGCATTTATACTGGCAGTGGAGAGGCTATTAGCCATGGATGTTCATGCTTTGGCTAACAAGTTTGTGAGGTTTGTTATTTCGGAACCTAGTAGGGTTCTTGATTGTATCATGGCATAGTCATCTTTGTTGGAGCACATCAAGGCTTGCCATCTTGATGATCCTCACTTATTGGTGTTGAAAGACATGGTGCAGCGGGGTGGTACTAAGAATGTCGTGATTGGGAATGATGGTGTTATGCGGCTTCAGGGCCGGATTTGTGTTCCGAATGTTGATGGATTGGTCACATATTTTGGACTTTAGCGCGATTCAGCTTGATGGGAATTTGACTTATGAGAAAGTGTCGGTGGCTATTCTAGACCAGTAGGTTTCAAAGATGAGATCTAAGGATATTCCTAGCATTGGAGAAGTCAACTGATTGAGGAGGCTACTTTGGAGTTCGAGTCAAACATGAGAGTAGATATCCGCATCCTTTTACTACTCCAGGTACATTTCTATGTCCATCGAGGAAGAATGTTTCTTGTAGGGTGGAGAATGTAATGGCACGATAGATCTTTTTGAGTACTAGCTCCCCATTTTATGTTTTGAGATCTTCCAAAGCTCTATTTGATGTTAGTACACTTGTGTGAATATCGGGATTCGAGCCCGACGGGCTCGGGTGAGTTTCTGATAGATTGCAGACTGTTTTTGCATAGCTGAAGGACTGTTGGAGTGCTGGCTACAAATATTGCATTTGCGAGGTTCTATTCGCAAATGTGAGCCTCGCATTTACGAGAAAATGCTTGCATTTGCGATGTTGGCAGGGACAGGGACACATCGCTTTTGCGAAGTCTTAATCGATTTTTTGAAATGGGGGGAGAGGGGGGTTATCGCAATTGTGGTGGTTGTGTCGCATTTGCGACACTTGGAAGTGGTTGGACAGCTTTGCATATGCTAAGCTTTGTTCGCTTTTTCACTTTGTTCGGTCTTGGGGGGATTGGACCTTCACAAATGCCAAGGTTTAGTTGCATTTGTGACATCTTGGAGGCAGGCACTGGTCGCATCTGCGATTAGTGGTTCACATTTGCGGACATTGCAATTGTGAACAAGATTTCGCAAATGCAATACCTGCAGCTGGGTAAAATTTTGGAATTTCAGGACTTAACTCGCTTTACTCCATTTTTGAAACCTAGACTCTATAGAGGCAATTTTTGGAGAGCAATTTCTTTCCAACTTCATAATTTAGTAACTTTAACTTGTTTTCATTCAATTTCCATCACCTTTTCACGAATTCAATTGTTAAAGCTGTGATTCATAGGGTAGAAATTAAGGTTTTGGGTAGAATTTAGGATTTTATAAAATTGAGATTTAGACATGAAATTGAAGTCGGATTTCGAATCAAATAACATATGACTTGAAAATGAATGGGTAATGGGGATTTGGTCTTAATTTTGGATTTCGACCACATAGGCTCGGGTTGACTTTTGTTGACTTTTCCAATTATGTTAAAGATCAAACCTTTTTTCGTGTGAGGGTAGTTTCTATAGCTTATTTTGACTTGTTAGAACAATAATTGACTAGATTCGGGTGGTTGGAGGCTTGGTCATAAGCAAAAGCCTTGTTGAGTTGTTGATCTTGTTCTAGAAAGAGGTATGTATCGTGGTTAACCTATATTTGTGGGAAATATGGTATAATCGAGTCTTTTTGCTACATGATCTATGTTTAGGATGACGTATATGCAAGGTGGCGAGTATATATCCGTTGTCATATGCAGGGTGTATTACTTTATTTTATATCTTTAATTATACCATGTTATTAATTGTTAAGTGCCTGTACTTAATACATGTTTTACTTGATATATGTGTCATGTCCGTAATTGTTACATGTTTAGCCTATTTCATACTTTTATTTATTGTACGCCTTTAATTATTGCATGTGCTTACATGTTATTAGATAGATATCTTTACCTATCTCATGCCTTTACATCCCTTATTGCCTTTACTTGCTTTCTATTTTATTCTAATATGTTATATCAGATTGCCTTAGAGAATTATTAATTTTACTTCCTTTTCCCATGTTATGTTTCCAGATTTACTGTATTTGGTTGTTATTGATATATTGGATCGGGTTACATGCCACAATAGTATTATTATATATATTGGATCGCGTTGCACGCCGCAACAATATTATTATATATATTGGATCTGATTGCACGTGGCAATAATAGTGTTATGTATATCTTTGATCGGGTTGTGTGCCTCAACAGTAATGATATTGATATTTGGGATCGGGTTTCATGCCGCAACGAAAAGCATGTTATCTAATTGTTTTGGTCGTTATGCGCCAGTACCGTGTTGTGTTATGAGGTTTTGACGTGATGTTACTCTGGAACCTCTATTATCTACTTTTTTATTTCGTTTGTTATGTCGTTATCCATTTTCTCTATACTGTTATTGCTTCTCTACTTATTACTCGCACGAGTTTATAGTGAATGTCTTTTCATAGCCTTGTCACTACTTCGTCGAGGTTTAAGCTCGTTACTACTAAGTACTGGGCTCGTTTGTACTCATATAATACTTATGCACTTCTTGTGCAGATCCCAGTGTTGGTCCCGGTAGTGTTTAGAAGTGATTGCTCGGACCTGTGTTAGGATACTTGAGGTAGTACTACTTGGCGTTCGCAGACTCTGGAGTCCCCTTCCTATCTTTATCTATTGTTTATTGCACTAGATAGTATTGTATCTTCCATTTTAGACTTGTATTTAGTATTAATAGTGGCTCGTGTACTTGTGACACCAGATACTGGGAATAGTCTTATTTCTTATTATTGTGTTTTTAACTATTAAACTTCTACATTATTTTTCTAGTGTTGGCTTACCTAGCAAGCAGATGTTAGGTGCCATCACGACCCCATGATTGGGATTTTTGGTCGTGACCAATTTTTTGGTACCTTTTTGGTGGTACTTTTGACATGGTGTGACATGAAGATTCTAATTATTGTAACGACCCAACTGGTCATTTTGAGCATTTGCATTATGTTTGGTGTTTTAATGTCTTGAGTAGATTCATATGATATATTATGACTTGCATGTATGGTATGTTTTGGTTTTTGAGTGGTTCGAGATTGGTTTGGAAAAATGATTCTTAAATAGGAAGCTTTAAGTTGAAAAAGTTGACCAAGTTTGACTTTTGTGTATTAAACCTAGGGTTGGAGTTTCAATGGTTCTGTTAGGGCCGGATGGTGATTTTGGATTCGGGTGTATACCCATATTTACATTTCGATATTTCTAAAAGGTTTTGGCTCTATTAAGCGAATGCCGACTATTTGAAGGTTTGGAAAGGCCATAGATCTGACAGGGAGTTGGCTTTAATGTTATCGGGTTTGGATTGTTGTTCCTGGATTTGGAATAAGTTCGTTATGTAATTTGGAACTTGTGTGTAAAATTTGAGGTGATTTCAAGTTGTTTAGACGTGTTTGGCATAAGTTTAGAATTTGGAAGTTTGAAATAGTTCATTAAGCATGAATTGAGGTGTGATTCGTGGTTTTGATATTCTTTTGTGTCATTTGAGGCCTCGAGTAGGTAAATGTTATGTTTTGGGACTTGTTGGTATGTTCGTAGGGGATCCCGAGGGGCTCGCGTGAGTTTTGGGGTGGTTTTGGACCATTTTCTTTCATGTTTGATTGCTGGGTTTTCTCTGTTATCTGTGCAGAGGGTGTACAATGCAAACACGAGAAGAGTGTTGCGATCGTGTAGTGTTGTGGGAGCCGACTGGAGGTTTATGCATCGCGTTTACAACGGGTAGATCATGACGCGGAGTGCAATGACTGTTGTTCTTCGCATTCGAGTATAGTGTATCGCTGTGATGCGTTGGGTGTCAAAGGTTAGCTAGGGTCGCGTCCGCGACTGTTCACTTGCGTTCGCAGAGTTCGCGTGCATCAAGCTGCGTTCATGAAGCATTTGCTGGGGAAACATTGCTTTTGTGCATGACGATCACAAGGGTACAACCACGATCGCATAGGGTAGTAATTGACAGAATAAGGTGTTAATTTTGGACTTTGCGCTCATTTTATTTTATATTGAGATTGAGACCTCGGATTTGGGCGATTATTGAGGCGATTTTCTACACTTGGATTGGGTGAGTGTTCTTAACTCAGTTTTAATTATTTTTCATGAGTCTATCTTTGATTTTGACATTTGATGGGTGAATCTAAAGGAGAAATTAGGCTGTCAAAACTTTTCGAAAGTGAATAATTGAGTTTTGGCTATCAATTTGGAGTCGGATTTGAATGAAACTAGTATGGTTGGACTCATACTCGAATGATTTATCGGAATTTTGGGGGTTTTGTTGAGTTTCAAGGTGTGGGTTAGGTTGGCTGCTTGGTTGACCTTGAGCATTGATAAATGATTCAACCTTTATCGATTGGGTTTGATTACTTTTGGCAATCTAATATTTTTAAGTTGCTTTGGGCTAGTTTCGAGCCGTTCGGAGGTCGATTTGTACGGGATAGCGCTTTTGGAGTATTGATTTGGCTTGCTTGAGGTACATATCTTATCAAAACTTGGTTGAGGCACTAGTTGCCTGAGTTATCTGTGATAGCTACGTGCTATGGGTGGCGCACATGTGACGGATTGAGCCCATGTGCGTGCACGGGCTATTATTCATGTGCGGGGTAGTTCTTAGGCTACGATATACCTTGAACTAATTGATAAGCTTTATGTTGTGATTTTCCTATATTTGTACTCCTTCTGTGAGCTATAACCATGTTTGAGGTTATGTAGAGGTTAATCCTCTTAGATGATTACTACTTTCGTGATGTAATTGCCTGATTTGAGTTGTGACAGCACACTTTACACATCCATACACCTCAGCATATCACCTATACCAGTCTAGGAGTATGAAATTTGATATTCATTGATCATGTATGTATTCTTGTATATCTTCTTTCTGTGTGACATGGATTGGACTGGTAGCACGTGAGCACGCCGTGCAGATTGTGATTATTAGCACGTGACTACGCCGTGTGGATTGTGATTATTAGCATGTGTGGATAATGATTACGACCACATGACCACGCTATGCGGATTGTAACTATTAGCATGTGACCATGCCATGCAGATTGTGATTATTAGGACATGACCACGCCGTGCGTATTGTGATTATTGGCAGGTGAACACATCGTGCGGATCTGAGATATTGTTGTTATTGGCACGTGAGTTGTCTATGCAGCACGTGAGTTGTCCATGCAGCATGTGAGTTATCCGTGCAACTGGTGAGTTGTCCGGCGGTTGATATACTATTGGCACATGAGTTATCCGTGCAACACATGAGTTGTTCATGCAGCGTGTGGATATTGATCCATACCCCTATGGTCACCTTTCATGTTTCCCTCTTGATGATGTACACGCAGAATGAGGAACGTTGAACGGTGGTTTTGTTTGGTTATGGTATTTCTGATGAAAACTGGCCAGTGTTTGTTTTGGTTATTGCATTATTCTCTATTTGCAATTTCCTTGAATGTATATGTGATTTTGCTACATCTCTTCTCTATTCGCTCGTTCCAGAGTGTATACATGACTTTACGCATATGTTCATTATGTGCCACCTTATTTGATGATTTAACAACATTGGACACATATCTCCTCTATATGCTAGCTTGTTAACTGGAAAAGAACATTTTACATTATTCTTGGGCATCGAGGAATCATTTTGTGTGGTTTATGACTTGATAACATTTTTGTTGTGTACTTGTGAGATGTATGAATTGAACAGGTTATCTGGCGAGTATCATTAATAATATTTGACACTATTACCTCGCCGAGGTTAGTTATGATACTTGCTTAGGACATCCTTGATTTCCTTCCATCCACTTGTATGTTGTGTTGAGCACTCGATATTAGCTGTGCATCAACGGATTGTGATGTCATGGATGAGGTTCGAGATGTTTTTTCTCTCTATTGTGAAAGTAGGTCAGTCTGGAGAACTTGAGGCTAGGTTCAAACCGCGTTTGAGGCTCGATGGTTTTCGTTGTGTGAGTATGTGCTTTTGAACTTATATGTCCGATAGTATCCCTAGGATTGGGTTGATGGCTTAGTGAGTGCTCCCATAGCTATATGATGAGTATTATGTGACTGCGGGATGTGATTAAATGGTTTGAGATGTGATGAGAAGAATTTTCTTGAGGCATAAAAGACTATGGATGCATAATTTCTGTCTTGATGTGTTGTACAATCTTGAATTATGAGTGTGTTAGGGATCTTTCGGTTGCAAATTTGTGGGATGACGTATATTCATGTCTTGTTGACGAGTTCAGACTCAGGAAGATGTAGCGATTGTATAGTGGTTAACTATGATAGGCCGTAAAGAGATGCTAGTTTGAGGTTAAGTAGGTGGTTATCTCCTGTGGGGTGATCTACCGATGTATAATTGTTATGATGTTTTCATGGAGAGTTTTCTTTCTACCAGTGGGCTATATATGTTGCAATTTGAGCTTGGATCACTTAAAGAAGTTCACACGACTGTCACGAGGAATAATATGCGCTTGGCAGAAGATTAGAGGTTTTTTATGACTGGTGCTACATGATCGTATAAAGGATTTAGTTGAATTACAGTGCGAGATCATGGAAGTTGTAAAGGGAGAATGATGTGGTTATTGAATGTTGCATTATATGGCTTCGAGTCATGTAGGGTAGTCTGCTATTGATGAATAGATTGCGTGGCCATGTGTTATATTAGTTTTGGATTAAGGCGTACTTATGGATCAGTTAAGACCTGAAGAGAGCTCTCGATGTTAGTGCGAGAAAGGAAAATGAAGGATGCATGATGTATTGTATTTCATGGGCATATGGGAATATTGGAATGATTCGGTTTTATTATTCATGGTGGATAGAGTTTTCAAGGTGAAGGGATTTACTCGGTTGCTTAAAGGTGCGGTTACTTCTTTAGGTGTTTGTGTGCTAATCGAGACTTGCGGTATATATGTAACATTGGTGATTCTACATTTCAGCATCAAAGAGGTTAAAGAAATAACTTCAGATTCACAGAAGGTCTCTTCATAGTGGATATCTCGGTTGCATTACTATTTGGTGCTTAAGAGGGAACATAGTTGTTTATGGACATCAAGACAATGTGATTTTAGTGAGTTTTGGTACTAGTAAGGAGAAGTTTCAACTTGAAGGCAAGTCGAGAGAAACTCGAAGAAATTGGTCAGCTTAGTAGTGGTTTGGATAAGCGTAGTAATAGAAAGGATCAGTTCTTTTGGTTCTTTTGGTGTGGTGAGGATTTACGGGTGTTTTGTGGTGATGCTCATAGGTTTGCCGATCTGCATTACTTGGTTGAGTTAGAGGGATTCGGTTCTGATGGATTGGTTATGTGCAAATGGGTTTCAAAGAGTTATCGATGGTTTCGACCACGACTTAGCACGGATGGTTTCCATAGGCATGGAGAACTCGTTGCGTGTTATGATTTTTGCCTGGATAGGGTCTAGCGGAAGGTTCCTGGTTGATTAGGTATCTATCCTACTTGTGATTCATAGTTGATAATGGGATTCTCGTATTTTCATATGATGGCATGATAAATGCGGTGCGTCGTGTGGGATTGAGATTTTCAAGTACAAGTTTGCGATTCATTTTCAAAGTGAAAGTCATGAGTTCTAGACGACATGTATGGTTTCAAACATTTAGAAGAATGCTGGCACTATCTGGTATCACCTGAGAAGGGTCTGCATTTCCGAAGGAGCATGGTGTTTTGACTTGCGGATGGTAGATTGGTATTACAGTAATCGCTTGGTTGATGACTGTTGATGTTCAGATTTTGCTACGTGGTGCGGAAGATACATGAGGGTGTTTCTTGTAAGTTGATTATGTATGATGGATGTGTTGGTCATGTGAGTGATCGAGTCAAGATCGGATATGGAGGTGCTTGTATCCTTGGAGTTTGGAGACTAAGAGATCTCAGAGGCAGATTGTTCCTTGGTTACGGACGGTGAAGGTATGTTAAGAGTTAGACAGTTGATGGTATGTGTTATGGATTAGTTATTGTGAACTTTTTGGAAGGCTATTTATCTATTTCGGGATGATCATAATTGATTTTGGGGCCCATTGGCAGGCCTGGTGAGAATGTGTGCTCTATGTCATATCGGGTTGATTTACTCCGCACAACTAGTGTTGAAGGGTGTGACATCGGTTAGGATTGATCATATTTCGTATTTTGATATGTTCCATGTGTTACTCTTCTATGCTACAATGGTTTGTGAGACTATTGACTATTTACACACTTAATGTAGTTCTGTTTGGACCTTATGGCGAAACTCGAGCGAGATGGCTCCTAGTGTGTTGAATGGTGGGTGCGCCTTGGTTAGGGTCTTCTTGTCTGGAGTATATTGTGCTATCTGTTTCTTCATGATTATGGTCATGCGCTTCGCGTGCTTGCTGTCGATATATGCGTGTTGGTGATTATGAGAATTTGGCGATGGGTAATCTATGTGGACTGGTATGTTTGAATTGAGTTATGCGCCGCTTATGTTTTGTTATGATCCTTTGTTCTTATTTCATGTGTTTTGTTTCTCATTTGTGAGATGGGTTCATAGCATTGCGCTTTGTGGCGGCATATGTTGAGCATGCAGGACGGTTCTCTCATTTGGTTCTCCTTCCATCATTGGCTACGTTCGAGTAGTTACTTGTCAAGTGTAAAAATTGCCTCGTATGTAGTTCTGGGTATAATTGGTGTGGTTTATCAGTCGAGTGGCCTGCATTATGTGAAATGAAATTCTTGGACCTGGAACTTGTGCTATTGGATTTAGTTATGGTAAGTTGGAGGAATAATGTCCAAAGTCAGCTTAGAAGTTGTCAATGGTTCTTATCGAGCGAGTGAACTCCACGACTTATGATCTACTGAGTGGTTATGCTTTCCTACGTGTTTCTTTCATCATTGGTAGTATACATAGGTTTGGAGCAAGATTTTATTTGATAAGAGGTATGTCGCTAGTACCGGGTATGTTATTGAGCAGCTATTATGGTCGGAAGTTATTGCTATGAGTATCTGAGTTATGTGGCACATCATGTGATAAATCTTGGGTTATGGTTCTGTCTTGATACAACTTGTTTAGACTTATACGGCATATAGAAGCGAGAATCGGGTCTCATGATAAATTTCGAATGTTGGAGATTAGGTTCTGAGGGTTATGGACTAAGGTTGAAGAATGAATCTTCTGTTAGGATGTGTTGTTGGGTTTATATGGACTGCGGTGACGTGGGATCACCCATGGGTATGTGTAGGTGAATCACGTTTGAGGACAAACGTATGTTTAAGTGGGAGAGAATATAATGACCCCGCCGGTCATTTAGAGCATTTGCATTCCGTTTGGTGGTTTGACGTCTTGAGTAGTTTTATATGATGTATAATGACTTGTGTGTATGGTCCGTTTCGGTTTTGGAGTGGTTGGGGATTGGTTTGGAAGAATGACTTTCAACTAGGAAGCTTTAAATTAGAAGAGTTGACCAAGTTTGACTTTGTGTATTTGACCTCGGATAGGAGTATTAATGGTTCGTTAGGTATAGATGGTGATTTTGGACTTGGGCGTATGCCCTGATTTTCATTTGGATGTTTCTAGAAATTTCGGCTCTATTTGGCGAAGCCGGCAATTTGAAGGTTTGGAAAGTTCATATGTTTGACAGGGAGTTGACTTCAATGTTATCGGGTTTGGACTTTTGTTCCGGGAGTTTGAAATGGATCATTCTGTCATTTTGAATGTGCAAATTTGAGGTGATTCTGAGTTGTTTAGACGTGTTCGGCGTAAGTTTGGAATTTTGAAATTTGCAATAGTTACATTAAGCTTGAATTGAGGTGCGGTTCGTGATTTTGACGTTATTTTATATGCTTTGAGGCCTTGAGTAGGTCCATGTTATGTTTTGGGACTTGTTGTTGGCATATTCGGACGGGTCCTGAGGGGCTCAGGTGAGTTTCGGGGTGGTTTCAGGCCATTTTCTTTCCTGTTTGATTACTGGTTTTTCTCTATTTTCTAGTGTCGAAGGTGTACAATGCGATCACATGAAGAGTATTGAAATCGTGCAGTGTTTTGGGAGACAGGATGGAGGTTATGCCTGGTGTTGGCGACGGGTGGATCGCGATCACAAAGTGCGGGGATTGTTATTCTTCGCATTCACTTATAGTGTATCGCGCTCACGATGTGTCGGGGGTCAGAGGTCAGCTTATGTCGCATCCATAACTGCCCATCCATGTTTGCGGAGCTTGGGGCCAATTGGCCATCGCGTTCACATGCGCCAGGTCGTGTTCACGAAGTATTTCTTGGTGCAACGTTTCTTTTTGTGCATCACGATCACGTAGGTTACTACTGGGCAGTGCTTATAAGGTGTTAATTTCAGACATTGAGCTCAATTTATCATATTTTGAGATTGGGTATTCGGATTTGTGTGATTTTTTAGGCGATTTTCTCCATTTGGATTGGGGTAAATGTTCTTGACACAATTTTAATTATTATTCATGATTTTATCTTTGATTTTTGCATTTGCTGGGTGAATCTAAAAGAGAAATTTGGGGGGAGGTTGTCAAAACTTTTATAAAGTGAATAATTGGGTTTTCAACATTGATTCGGAGCCAGATTTGTATAAAACTATTATGGTTGGACTTGTATTCGAATAGGTTGTCAGAATTTTTGGGTTTTGTCGGGTTCTGAGGTGCAAGCCCGAGTTGACTTTTTTGGTGGACTTTGAATATTTAATTAAGCATTCAACCTTTATCATTTGGGTTTGATCCCTATGGCATTGTTTGATATTTTTGAGTTGCTTTTGGCTAGTTTGGAGCCGTTAGGAGGTAGATTAGAGCGGGATGGCGCTTCTAGAGTATTGATTTGGCTTTTTTGAGGTAAGTATCTTACATAAACTTGGTTGAGGCACTAGATGTCTGCATTATTTGTGATAGCTACGTGCTATTGGTGGCGCACATGTGAACGGTTGAGTCCATGTGCGTGCACCGGGGCACTATTGATGCTCGGATAGTGCGTAGGCTACGATATGCCTTGAATTGATTGATAAGATGCATGATGTGATGTTTCTCATATTTGTACAACTTTTGTGAGCTATTTGAACCACGTTTGAGGTTACATAGAGGTTACTCTCATGATTGAACCTGATAATTGCTACTTTCATAATGTAATTTCTTAATTTGAGTTGTGGCGATATACTTTGCACATGCATATACTTTAGCATGTTACTTATACCATTCCAGAATTATGAAATTTGATATTCACTGATCAGGTATATGTATTCTTATATATCTGCTTTCTGTGTGACAGAGATTGGATTGGTAGCATTTGACTAAGTCGTGCGAATTGTGATTATTAGCATGTGACCACGCCTTACGGGTTGTGATTATTAGCACGTGACCATGTCGTGTAGATTGTTATTATTATCACATGAGCACGCTGTGCAGATTGTGATTGTTAGCAAGTGACTACACTGAGCGGATTGTGATAATGAGCACATGACTATGCCGTGGTGATTATGTGCACGTTACCACGTCATGCGGATTGTGATTATTCGCACGTGAACACCCACACAGATCTTAAATATTATTGTTATTTGCATGTGAGTTGTTTGTGCAGCATGTGAGGTGTCCGTGCGGTTGATATATTATTGGTACGTGAGTTGTCCGTGCAGCACGTAAGATGTCCGTGCAGCGTGTGGATATGGATCCGTCCTTCTAGGGTCACCCTCTCATGTTTCTATCTTGATGGTGTACACACAGTATGAGGAAAGCTGATTAGTGGTTTGGTTCGGT
This sequence comes from Nicotiana obtusifolia, assembly GCA_002018475.1. Lineage (NCBI taxonomy): Eukaryota > Viridiplantae > Streptophyta > Magnoliopsida > Solanales > Solanaceae > Nicotiana > Nicotiana obtusifolia. Next base: position 41,370 of record MCJB01049452.1, on the reverse strand, counting down.
TATGGTATTTCTAAGGAAAACTGACTAGTGTTTGTTTTGGTTATTGCATTTCTTCTCTACTTGCAAGTTTCTTGGATGTGTACAGTATCTCTTCTCTATTTTCTAGTTCCGGAGTGTATATACCTTTATGAATATGTTCGTTATATGCCACCTCACTTGATGAATTAGCGATATTGGACACATATCACTTAATATGTTGGGTTGTTAACTGGACAAAGAGCAGTTACATTATTCTTGGGCACGAGGAGCCTGTGGTTTATAACTTGATCACATTTTTATTTTGTACTTGTGAGATAAAAGAATTGATTAGGTTATCTGGCGAGTATTATTAATAATTCTTATTACCTCGCCGAGGCTAGTTATGACACTTGCTGGGTACATGGCTCGGTTGTACTCATATTATACTTCTGCATCTTGGGTGCAGATCTTGGAGCTGATGATGCTACTGTGGATAGTAGGAGTTGGCAATTAAAATGTGCCTGCTTCTCAGATATAGCTACCATCGGCCTTTGTAGTATTAGATTTGTAATATGTTTATGTATATTCCAAACAGTCTTATTGGCTCATGGCTTGTACTACCAATCCTTGGGTTATTGTATAGAATTCATCTAATTCACTTATTGATTACTTGTTATTTTCATTTGATTTTTGTAACTGATGTTTGGCTTACCTAGCGGGTTCGATTAGGTGCCACCACGACTAGGTGGATTTTGGGTCGTGACAATTATGTTGGGTATCTATCATATAAAAAGAGAACATCTAGTATGCCACACTTTCTGTGCTTGTATTTGATCTCTTGGAAATCAAAAAGTAAAATTTTGCACGTTTATCAACTGCAAAAGCTAAATATATTATTGTAGGTTCTTGTTATGCACAACTATTATGGATCAAACAACAATTAAAAGATTATGGTGTGGTGTTTGGGTGCATTCTAATATGGTGTTTGGGTGCATTCTATTATTTTGTGATCATACAAGTGCTATTAATATGAAAAGAATCCCGTTCACCATAAGAGGACAAAATATATAGATGTTAGGCATCATTTTATACGAGAATATATTGAAAAGGGCCTCATCTCCATGGAATTTTGCAAGACTGAAGAGTAAGTCAAGAATAATTATATATGGCTTTGAGCTTTGAAAAGAACATTTTAGAACTTGGTTTTATTAAGATGAATGGAGCATATTAGTGATACGCTCAATGATTGGTTATGCTAAATAAAATGTCTATTGTTTTTTAAATATTTAAAATATCTAACTCGGTCGAATATTGTAACAATATGCATACATGGAATGACCAAGAACCTTATAAGAGGTCTGATGATATTATCCCTAGTCTTAATTGGATACTTTTGTCATATTGAAGAAATCAATCGAAGAACTCGATTCTTTCGGCGTTCAGATACGTACCTCCTTTATAATATTTAGTTACATTAACTTGTTAAATTATCACGTTATTACACCAGGTTGCTGCACTATTCTTGATCTTATTCAAGTCCTAAGAATTAATCATGATTTACAAAAAATTGCATGAAAGTGGAACAATCTCAGGTCGTAAGCCTTTTCGTGTCAACCGCTTAAACTCTAGACAAATAAGATGGATTGCTTTTTAAGTTCAAAATTAAGTTATTTTCTTCTTTGTCTAGGAAACTGATCCTCAACAAGAAAACATTTTTCAACGTGTGGCAATTGAACCCAGGCACACATGATCTGTTAGTAATGCTTCATACACTGAACCCCGAAATAACCAAAATCTCAGAACCTTTATCACGACCCAAAAACTCTCCTAGTCGTGGTGACACAGAACCTCAACATACTAGGTAAGCCAAACAATAAATAATATAACTAAAATATAAGATCATCAATATCAATAAATAATAAGATGAAAATCCATATAATTACCCTAAGGATTGGTAGTACAAGTCATGAGCCACTAAGATTTAGATTTATAAAGCTTATGAAGAACAAATACATCTGTTTGAATATATATAAATAGAAGTACAAATCCTAAACTACCAAGAACAAGTGGTAACATATATCTGTAATGCAGGTATATCTTCAATGCTAGCCTTAGTCATCCACAGCAGCTCAGCTCCAAGATCTGCACGCAAGGTGCAAAAGTATAATATGAGTACAACTGACACATGTACTCAATAAGTATCTTGACTAACCTTGGTGAAGTAGTGATGAGGCTTTTAAGTAAAAAAGATACTCACTTTGTATCACATGTGCAGCTCAATAACATGTATAATATAGAGAAATATCCAAAGAGACAGTCACACAATAACGGATATCAATAACAAAGGTGTACAACTGGGGTAAAGGTAATAAACAAACTTTTCCAATTGAACAGATCAAGCAAATACAATTTGCACCAACTCCGCACCCAAGAGACATGCACCAAGTAGTGTGTGCTCAAATACTCCTACATGAATGTAGAGTGTATGTACGTGACAATGGTTCAATTCAGTATTAGTTTCTAAATACCATGTTTATGAGTAACATTTCAATAAAAAGGGGACAGCAGGATGCACTAAACTTCCGCTATGCGCGGCATCCGGGACAAGGCCGAATACATGATGATAACTCTCTTTTACATCAATCTGACACTGTTCAAGTGTCCAACAACTCACTAACAAGTCTAGTACATATGTGAAATGCGTCAACTAGCATATGTAGACGATATGCGTGAATAATGCATGTAAATGCATGAATGTGCACAAAGGATCACTTGAATGGACAAGTTTCCACCTTCATGCTCAATATCTCATCATATAGGATCCCATATCACAATCAACCAGAAACCCTTTGGTTTCTCGCAACTTGCTTGTACACCATCAAGAGAGAAACAGGAGAGGGCGACCCTAGGGGAATGGATCCATATCCATATGCTACACTGTATATAGCCTCGTATACTACAGTGTAAATACCTCATGCCAAATCGATAATAATATCAAATTATCCACATGACAAAGACCTCATGCCTAATCAATAACAATATCATAATATCCGCACAACAATAATCTCGCGCCATATAAATAACAATATCACAGTATCTTCACGACAAAGACCTCGTGCTACATCAATAACAATATCACAATATCTCTGTGGAAGAAACCTCGTGCCATGTCAGTATTCGCACGGTAGAAACCTTGTGTCATCACCTCAGTCCATATCCGAGAATCATATGCAGTGATGTATGCATATGAATGAAAGATAAGCATATATGATGCACATCGACTGAGAAATAACCATGCATGGATATATGCATGTTTACAAGGAATGATCCTTAGGTAAAATATATGCATGTATGTACGCATGACCACACACCCAATATGTAATACGTCATCCAAATAATCATCATGTCCAAGCCATTACATAGTCTTTAACATGGTTAAGGAATCACAAGTAGTCATACATCAATTAAAGGCATAACAAAAGAAGAACAAGTACGAATGTCTGATTATAACATACGTATGACTACGTCTAAAGCAAGTATAGCAACAATCTCAAGAACAGTTCATAATGCTCAAAATAAAGTACCAATTGCCTCGACATTAGCTCTAGGATGGTTTATTGTGCTCAAGAAGTCAGTCAATTGAGTAAAACATAGAATCAAGGTGAACACATAACCAAATAAGGCATCAAGTAATCTCGAATCTACCCCGAGCATGAATACCCATGACACATATATATACACTCGTCGCCTCATATATACATCACCCCTCATGTAGCAAACAATATCAAATATTAGAAAAAATTTTCTCAAACAAAGGTAGGCAAGCCACTTGCCCTCATTCGAGGTAGTCCAAAATAAGGGTGTCAAACGAGCTGGGCTAGCGCAGTTCCGGATCGGCCCTGGCCGGTTTTAGACTGGATTGGACTGGCCCGAAGGTACAGGGGTCAGGCAGGGCTGGGTTGGGACAGGAACTAGCCTGTGCCGGGGAAATTTCAGTATCGGGTAACCAAACCGGTCCAACCTGGTAAAGTCTTGTCAATAGTGAACCGGTTAACCGGAACAGCCATGACTGGTTCAACGGCTAGTTCAATTATATTTATTTATTTATAATCTTTACCGTAGGCAACGGTCAGCTGCCATTTTGATAGTTGCCAACGGCTAATTTGCAAGAATGGCCATTTTTGGGTATTTTTTTCAAAAATAATACTTTTATTATTTACTAATTTAGCCCTTTGAAAAACTATAAATAGACCCCC
>MCJB01049452.1:8824-29362 GCA_002018475.1 Nicotiana obtusifolia | reverse complement strand
CTCTAGTGCATCTCGCCAGAAGGTGAGTCCCCGAACTGCGATCCTTTACAACAAAACCAAAGGAAGTAAATTCAACTGCCACATCATTAGACTTACATAACTGGAAGACGGAAAGCAAGTTTTTTTCATATTAGGAACATGCAATACGTTATGTAAATGAAGAGAACGATGTAAGGTAGGGAGAGTGGTCGAACCAGTATGAGTGATAGGAAGCGCGCTCCCATCTCCAATGTAGACAGAGTCAGTGTGCGGAAAAGGTTGGTGGAGGGAAAGGTTTGCTAGGTCGGTGGAGATATGGTGAGTGGTGCCACTGTCAAGAAGCCATGAAGGACCCGGTGGGGGAATAGAACTGCCATATGTCGGACCTTGTGCATGAAAAGCCTGAAAACTGGCCTCAGGTGGAGGCATATAGGAGGACCCATAGGCAGTTGAAGAATAACCAGAATATGGAGCACAACTAGTAGGCATGGAAGCAGCATAGTGGGCAGCCGGCTGTGGGAACAACTACCAAGACGGAGGCTGCCATGGACGTGGTGTAGGCTGGCGGGGAGATGCAGCAGGAGGCGCTGCAGGAGGCGCTGCAGGAGGTGCTGGAGGCAGCGAAGAGGGGCAGCAGGTTGAGGTGGGAGGTGCTGGAGCATCCATCCATGAGTAGGACAATCCCGCAGCGGGTGTCCTTGGATACCGCAAGCCTGGCAGCGGCCACGGTACGGCTTCCGGTGCCTGCGAGAGCCCGAGGAGGAGGCAGCAACTGGCGGGGCTGACTGGGTAGGTATGGCCGAGGGAAGTGTCGGAGCAGCCGCCACTAATGCCGAGACAGGGTGAGACGAAAACGTCAAGGAACCCAACGGCTTAAGTTTCAACTCTTCATGTAACAACTTTTCTTGCAAAGCATCAACAGTAATAGGTGTATCTCGGCATTTGCAGAATCCACAACATGTTTGTACATAGGATCCAAACCATCCAAGATTTTATCAAGTAAATTTTCCAAATCAAGAGGCTTTCCCAATAACGATAATTCATCCTTGATTGTACGAATTGCATGAAAATATTGTGTGATTGAGGATGTGCCTTGAACAGTATTTTTGAGACGAGCACGAACCTCTTTGATGTGACTTCGAGAAGGAGCGGCATACGTGGTCTCCAAGATGTTGTATGCCGCCTTCGAGGTGGTCGCCGGATTCACCAAGGAGGTGACTTCTTCCGCAAGGCTTCCAAGAATGGAAGATAATAACAACTTGTCTTGGCGGTACCAGGAGAGAAAAGCTGGATTGGGGGTGGAGGACCCTGAACCGGCAACAGTGGTGGCAGCCGTTGTTAGAGTAGTGGCCGGCGCCGGTTTCGTCCCGTCAATCCAACCAATGAGACCAAAACCATGAAGAAGGGTATCTACTTGCTTCTTCCACCCCATGTAGTTGGATCCATGGAATTTTGCACCAGGGATCGTGACAGAGATGAGCGGTGTTTTAGGGTCATGAGGGTTGGGATGGAATTGGGGGGGAACGGCGGCGTCAGCCATTGAAAAGGAGAAGAAGACAGCGGCGGCGCTAGGTGGAGGGGGGCGGCGGCGCTAGGTTTAGGGGTATGTAAGCCCCAGGATCAAGGCTCATAATGATAACATGTAGAATAATTATTTTTGGTAGAACACTTAATTTCATTCCACTGGATGTGTTTATATAATAATTACAAAGGGGAGATAACATAAAATATAAAAAACTCTACTCTAAGTACATAACATAAAATATAAAGAACTCTACTCTAAGTTCACTTTGTACCTAACATATACAAAGCTCCTTTCTTCTTCACTGAAAGATGCAATGCACCGATTGTTAGAATGATACTTGATTTATAAACAGTGATTCTTCGAAGTAAAAACAAAAATATTTTAAATATACATTGAATAGTAATTTCAGTTTAATAATTCGAGCACCCAATAAGAAAAGAAATAACCCCTGCATTTCATACGCTACGTCTGAATACTAGTCTTTAAACCAAACAATATCTAATTCTTGTATTTACACTATTTCATTCGTTTTTACTATACAAAAAGTGTAATAAAAATGTTTGAGGTAAGGGTTACCTATAGACTATAGAGCATTAGATGTCGCTGGGGTTTATCAAAATCAATACTAGAATATCAATTTCATGGATCCCATAACCAAACAGAATTCTCCATTAAATACAGCCATCTATCTTCTCGAATAACCCAACAAACTTACTTTATCATTCATGTCTAGGAAACGAACAGTTGAACTACGTACTGATTAATCTACCGTTAATTCTTTTTTACTTTTTCTTTCCTTAGAAGACATTAAACTATTAAACTGCGAGTATCCGTAATATTTTAGACTACAAGAAACTAACAAGAAAGAACTAAAAAAGAAAGTGCCAAAAGCCCTTTGGGCAAATTCATCATATTCCAAGACGAAAGGAATAGGATCAAAATAAAACTGTATAAAATTCCCATAGTGCAGTGATGTTATCTTTTATTCAAAGGCAACTTCAAATAGCACTTATTAATTAGCTGTACTACTTTTTGATATCTGAATTGTATGGTGGGATCCAGTTTCCCATTTTGGCTAATTAGTTATATTGGAGTAGCTAGTATAATGTTGTTTTATTTTGCTTAAATTGACTCCAAAGCAAAGCCTAGCAACTAGCAAGTTATGATTATACATAAATGATTCATTAATTTCCAGGAATACTCATGTCTTTAATTAGCCACCTAATGCTATAGCACAATGGTGTATGGCAAATTCTGTGCAAGCGTTATCGTCCTTTTACGTTACAATTCGCCTTTTAAGTAAGTTCAAATTTGGATGATATTTTTAATTAGCTGTACTTTTTTTATCGTGCAAATTGATATTTATTAGTATGTATTATTTTCAAAGTGGATAAACCAATTGAATATGCATATTACTTTTTAATATGTATTAATTACATACACAAATTCTAATTTCTCGAGGGTTAATTCTGCAATGGGAATGATGAAAACCAGGTGATCCACCAAACAGGATACAGAATCAGGTTCTTTATCAGTTTTCGTAGTAAACAGCAGTAAAGGAAGAACACACGATATTTACAAGAAAAATTCCCATCTCACGGGATTAAAAACTACAAAATCTACACCAGTAGGATTTCAACTTCAATAACTGAACAAACTTTAGATTATAACCTATTCCAATCTAGGAATTAAAATCTTGATCCCCCACCTTCTTACAATACCTCTATTGTAAACTCTTTGTAATAACTCTATTACAAAGCTACACACTTGACTAACTCTAGTCAAACAACCAAAAGCAATAATAGTTTAAAAGATGTCCTACTAAATGCTTCTAAAAAGTTGTAGGAATTGCAAGTAAATACCATGAGACAAAGACACAATAATACTAAAGGACACACCACATCAATGCTGGGATCTGGTCCTTTATTTTGTAAATGTTTTGTTCTTCAATGCTTCTCAGGAAGTAAGGGCGTCCGCACACTTGAGAGAATCAATATTTAGGCTTTGCAAGTGTTGAGTCAAAATCTTGCATCATGTTGATAATATATGTATGAGGTCATGAGAGATGATGTAGGGGAGTGTTCGGTCTCTAGTAAGCTTCATTACTGCAGGTACAGTGCTACTGTACTACTGCAGGTACAGTACAACAGCTTTAGCAGCTGTAGAGTTAACTTGTAGGACGATCTGAGGAACTGATCCTATATGTTCCCTCTGTTGTTCCTTTATCTGATTTCCTTGAGAATTAAACCAGACATCTGAGTAGTTATAATGTGTGCAAGGGAACTAGTTGTATCAGGTTCCTTATTTGGTTCTTTCATGAAGTTTGACAAATCATCAAAACTAAAGTCGCATAACTTATCAATTTCTCCTTTTTTGATGATGACAAACTTAGAATTGATGTTCCCTTTTGAGAACCAGATTTCCACATGTCCCCTCTACGAACCAAACACCACATCTTCCCCGCCTTCAATTTTCTTCCCTCTTTTGGCATCATTAAAAGAATAGAAAAGCAAATGCAAAAAGAAGTCCAGAAATATTAACTCATGCCACTTTTGTGCACACAGCAAAACTAAAGACAAAACATAAGAGTATAACATTGCATAAAATAGATAGCCATGCTCATTATATTATAGGAAAGAAGGAAAATAAAGGAGTAGTAATACCATAACTACACAAATATTACAATTCAAACACAAACTAAAGTACCACAGTCAATAATTTGGAGCAACAAAAAGACAGGATTGGAAGAGGACTGGGAAGAGTGCAAGATAGGGGACAATGGATGGGAAACAGGAAGGATTAAGGGGCAAGGGCCTCGATAAGGCTATTCATTCGACCATTAGCAGCCCTTTGATCATTGATCAACTGCTCTTTCAGGTTCTCCACTTGGTTCCTCAACTCAACATTTTCAGCTTTCAGGCGGGCGACCTCTTCACCCAGCACTACTGGAACTAGGTTCCTTGCTTACCTGAGTAAGCATAGACTCGAGAATGGGATTCTGTGCTTTTAAATGCTTAATCTCTTCATTGGCAGCCTCTTGAGCATCGATGAGCTGAGAGATAGTGGAGTTCCTTCCTACACCTCCCTTCTTGACAACACACTCACACTCATCCAAAGTGTTCATGGTGAACATTTTCTTTTGAGTCCCCGCAGATGCTTTTCCCAAAGGAACCCCAAATCATTTAAAGATCTTAGTGAGGAGAAACCCATAGGGGAGACCATGATTACCATCCTTAAAATTTGCCACATTCAGTATATGCTCAATCATGATCCTAGACAGATTGATGCAAGAGTAAGAGTCCAGTGCTTCTAGAAGAACCAGGTTCACAATGGAGGCAACAAATCTCCTCTTAGCCCTAGGCAACAGGACCTTGTTCACCAACTCAAACAGTAGTTGGTATTCTGGCAGAAGTGCCTTCTTGTGCACTCTTCCCCCGTCAGAACAACTTGCTTCTTGATGATCAATTTTTTAAAATCAGGAGAATAGGTTCCCTCAACAATTGACAGCCCAGAAGTAGGCACATCAAGAATCTCACCAGCAGATCCTCATGCATCATAAGTCTGTACCATTCACCTTCAGATAGATGAGTGTCCGCATCTATAATAAACAGGTCAACATAGAAGCTTCTAACTCATGTTTATAAACTTTTGGACTGTTGATGCTGAAGATAAGGGTCTATTTTTGGAATTAAATAATTTCTACCAACTGCCTCATGCCTGGTTGGTCAAGGATCTCAAAATCAAACACTCTACCCCACATAACCTTTTGCTTCTTCAGATTTTCCCTCCTTTCTAACTCAGATAATTCTACCCTTGGCTTATTAGAGGAACTAGGTTCCTCACTAGTACTCTTCCTCCTTCCTAGGGGCTTCTTCTTTCTACTCTCTCCTTCTCCACTTGTCCTTCCTCCTTTGCTTCATCATCCTTTTCAGATAGAACCTTCTTCGGCTTCACAAAGATTGCTTTCTTTGAGCTCTTTTTAACAAAAGGAGCGGGTTCCTAAACAGGTTCCTCATCTTCCACCTCCACTACATCAGCAAGAGGCACATCTCTCAAATCAATTAGCTGACTTTTCACAAGCCTTCTTCTCCTTATTTTCTTTCAAAGCACAGTCAAGTGCAGCCTTTTTCTGATGTCTAGTGGTGGGGAGTTCTGGAACAGAATCCTTTGTACCTTTTTACCCATTCCTAGTAGTGATAAATCTTAGCACAGGAAGATCATCAATTCATCACTCTCTCCGGAGTTACCCTCAAACACATACTTCCTTTCTAGGCAAACAACATCCAACAGAACTGTAACACGGTGGTCAAAAGTGGTGGTGTCAGTACTATCCAGGGGCTGTCTTGTGAAGCTAGGCATTGCATCTGAAGTAGAAGTAGAGAACTCCTTTTGGGCAGAGGGAGACCCCTCTATAGTTTCCATTGTAGTACTGACAGGTGTTTGTTTCCCTTGACAGACCTGGTCCCCTTTACCCTATTCTTCCTCGTGACTCGGTAGTACCCCCTGAGTCTCTACTCCAACATCATCAGTAAAAGATTCCCCAACCAACTTCTCCACAGTAGCAGGCTCTTTTTCAGAAGAAGTAGAGCCTGCTTTAAGTACATCACTTCCATCCCTGTCACCCTTAGAAGTTTCTGATGCATGTGACCCCCGAGCAAGACGGGAACCCAACTTTTCATTTACACTGATTTCTGCTATCACTATATGTTGAATTGAGACCTCAACGCCCTCATCCCCTTCCACAATTTCTTCGGTGGTTCAATTTTTTCGGTGGTTTGTAGAAATTAAGAAGTGGACATCATTTTCTTGGAGTCCTCCTTATCAGTAAGAGCAGATGGAGATAGAGATGCAACGAATTTTTTGGGGTTTCGACTCTCACAAGTTCTATGGGGACCAAAACCAGAAGGCATAGGGGAAGGAACTGTGGTTTTGGGTTGGTTGGAAATTGGCGCTTTTGTAGGTGAGGTTGTTGGCACAGATCCAGAAGGGGCTGCCTCGTTAGATAGAGACGAAGAAGGGTTTTCTTTAGTGGCTTTGGGAGATAAATTATGTGGTTGTGTTATTGTCGATTTTGAGAGTAAGAAGACAAAAAGAAAGATTTTGGGAAGTGAAATTGTGTTTGATGTAGATAGTGAGGAGAGAGACTGACATTTGGGTATAAAAAATAGAAGGGGGACCAGTTATAAGCGAGTGTGAGAGAGGAGATGGGTCGTCGGGTCAATTTGTAACGGATACAATGTTTGGGCTCAAAGGGTATCAGAAGGGGCCGGAATAGTTAAGTGGCACTCTAGCATTTCAAAATGCATATAAGTGTAAGAGGAGCTACTAACCTGAGTCATAGGAACCAGGTTCCTTGACAAATTTTAAAAATATGGAGCATCATATTTTACACTACTATCCTTCCATAGCCAATCGTCAAGGAAACAGGTTCTCAATTCAGCTTGATCAACCCTAACTCTAGACGATTCCTTTCAAAATATTCTCTGCTCAGTGCTTTGGTGAAGATATCTGCTACCTGGTCCTTTGTTTTATAGAACTTCATACAAATAAGTCCCATTTCAACATTGTCCCTCAAGAAGTGATGTCGCACATCAATGTGGTTTGTCTTTTTATGACGAACTGGGTTCTTTCCATATTATTATCACTTGTGTCATCACACTATAATGGAACACAATCTGAAAACACATTAAAGTCTTGTAATTGTTGCTTGATCCACAACAGTTGAGCATAATGGGAAGTAGCTGTCACATATCCAGCTTTTACAGTAGAGAGAGCCACAGAGTTTTGTTTTTTTATATCCCATGAGATCAAGCATAACCCCAGAAAATGTGCATTCTAGACTTACTCTTTCTATCCACCAGGTATCCAGCATGATCAGCATCAGCTTACCCAACTAAGTTAAAATTATCTCCTGAGGGATAGATGAGGACCAGGTCATTCGTTCCATTTAGATACCTCAAGATCCTCTTGGCAGCCTTCAAATGAGATTCTTTTGGACTTGATTGGAATCTAGCACACAACCCAAAACTAAACACAATGCCAGGTCTGCTTGCCGCTAAATACAAAAGAGATCCAATGATACCTCTGTACATAGTTTTATTGACAGGAGAACCAGGTTCGTCCATGTCCAGGCGAGTGTCAGTGGCAATGAGAGTATCAATGGTCTGTGAGATTTCCATCTCAAAACTTTTCAGCGGCTCTTTGATGTACTTTTGTTGACTTATCATAGTGCCTTTTGAGGTTTGCTTCACTTGTAACCCAAGAAAGAAATTTAGCTCCCCCATCATGCTCATCTTAAATTCACAACCCATGAGCTTTGCAAACTCATTAGAGAGGGAATCATTCGTTGCACCAAATATGATATCATCAACATAGACTTGCACAATCAGCAAATTTCTCCCTCTTTCTTCATAAATAGAGTATTATCAATTTTTCCTCTAGTAAAACCATTCTCAAAAAGGAGCCTGGACCATCTCTAATACCATGCATGATGGCTTGAAGACATTTTCAGGATGTTCATGAAATTCAAACTCAGGTTGTTGCTTTACAAAGACTTCCTCCTTCAAATATCCACTTAGAAATGCACTTTTAACATCCATTTGAAACAATTTGAATTCCATAAGAGATGCAAAAGCTATTATAATTTTGATGGCTTCCATTCGAGCAATACGAGCAAAAGTTTCATCATAGTCAATCACTTATTCTTAATTGTAGCGTTGGACCACCAATCTAGCTTTGTTTCTTGTTGTATTGCCAAATTCATCAAGTTTATTTCTGAACACCCACCTAGTTCCAAACACTGTTCTATTTGATGGACGGGGAACTAGGTGCCAGACTTTGTTTCTCTCGAACTAATGAAGATCTTCTTGTATAGCAGCAATCCAGTCAGCATTTTTCAACACTTCCTTGATGTTTTTATGCTCAATTTGAGACAATAAGGCTGAGAAAGCAAACATATTTCTTGTCTTAGATCAGGTTTAAATACCAGAGTCCAAAGGAGTAATCAAATTTTAAAGAGGATGTGAACTTGTGTGCTTCTAGTTAGATACTTGAATTTCAGCATGCGGGGGACCAGGTTCCTCGGTATTTTACCCATCATTGGCATTAACAGAAGTATGAATTTCACATTTTTGTCCTATATCAGTGTAACGACCTGACTGGTCATTTTGAGCATTTGCATTTCGTACAGCTATTTGGAGTCTTGATTAGCTTCGTATGATGTATTATGACTTGTGTGTGTCGTCGGTTTTGGTTTTCAGGTGTTCCAAAATTTGTTTGGAAGAATGAATTTCATATTTGTAGCTTTATGTTGAAAGAGTTGACCAAGTTTGACTTTTTAGTATTTGACCTCAGTTCGAAATTTTGATGGTTTCGTTAGGTTCTGATGGTGATTTTGGACTCGGGCATATTGCCAGATTTGCATTTGGATATTTCTGAAGGTTTCGACAATAATTGGAGAACGTTGGAAATTCGAAGTGTTGGATTGTTCATAAGTTTGACCGGAAGTTGACTTTGATAATATCGGGTTCGTACTGTGGTTCCAGGAATTGGAATAGCTTTGTTATGTCATTTGGACTTGTGTGAAAAATTTGAGTTCATTCCAAGTTGATTTGATATGGTTCGGCACGAGTTTTGGAAGTTGAAAGTTCAAAAGTTTATTAAGTCCGATTTGAGGTGTGATTCATGGTTTTGATGTTGGTATGCATGATTTTACGCCTCGCTTATGTTCTTGTTATGTTATGGGACTTGTAGGAATGTTCGGACAGGGTACCGAGGGGCTCGGGCGTGATTCGGCTTGATTTAGGACAATTTTTCTTAATAATTGCATTGTTGGTTCCTAGTGATGTCTGGTGCACCAAGTGTTATTCGCAATCACGAAGTTGGAGGTGCAATCAGGTAAAGGCAAAATCTTGAACTGGGCATTTCTACTTCGCGTTCGCGACTGTTCTACTGCGTTCACGTACTTTCGGAGGCTTTGAGAAGAGAAGCTGGGGACTGGGGGAAATGTCTTTGCGTTCGCGTAAGGTTGGAGCTACTGTGCATCACGTTCGCGAGGACTATGCCATGAACGCGTAGGGTACTTTCGGAGACTGCTGAGTTTGTTCTTCGTGATCGCGAAGAATGTCCTATGATCGCGTAGGGTATTTCTGTCCAATGATTATAAGTACTCTATTTTTTGGGGGTTTCAGCCATTTAAGCATATTTTGAGCTATAGAGCTCGGATTGGAGCGATTTTTGAGGCGATTTTTACCATATGGATTGGGGTAAGTGTTCTCTACTCAGTTTTGATTATATTTCATGAATCTATCCTCGTTTTTGGCGTTTAGTTGATGATTACAAAAGAGAAAATGGGAGGTTTTTTCTAAAATTTCATAAAGTGAATTTTTGTGTTTTGAGCATCGATTCGGAGTCAAATTTGAGTGAAACTAGTATGGTTGGACTCGTAATTGAATGGGTTGTCGGATATTGAGAGTTTGTTAGGTTCCTAGATGCAGGCTTGGGGTTTGACTTTTTGGCTAACTTGGGGCTTTTGATTAAAGATTCGACCTTTATCAATTGGATTTTTTTCACTTTGGCATTATTTGATGTTCTTGAGTTTCTTTTGGCTAGTTTAGAGCCGTTCAGATCGGTACGCGCGAGATGGCATTTTTGGAGTATTGTTTGGCTTGCTCGGTATTGGATTTGGCTTGTTCGAGGTAAGTAACACTTCTAAAATTGGTGCTGAGGTTTTGAACCCCTAAATATACGTGTTATGTGTTTGGTGTTGAGGTGATACACATGCTAGGTGATGGGCGTGTGGGCATGCATCACGTGAATTATGACTCGATTGATTCTGTGGTAATGTGCAATGACCTAATCTTATTTCTATTTATGAAATTTCTACATACTAGAGTAATTGAGTTGTGATCCATGTTAATAACCATGTTTAGGCTCTATGCTTATTCTGTTGGGACCCACTGAGGCAACTTCTGCTGTTGAGTTATTTGCTTAAATTGCAATTACATACTCAGTCATACTCATTCGTTGCAAATCATATCTCTGTCTCTGTTATCATTTATCTCACATCATATTATCATTGTTTGGGTCGATTGGCATGAGATTTGTGAGGCCGAGAGACTGGAGAGATTGCTGACTGAATGAGGCCGAGGGCCTGATTGTGAGGATGTTTATGGGATCGGGCTGCATGTTGCAGCAGGCTTTGTTGATTCATGCCACGATTGGCTTATATTAGCGCTTGGGCAGGATACGCCCCTCCGGAGTCTGACATACCAGCAATGAGCACAAGTGCCTACAAAGCGCGAGTGCCGGCTGATTGGGAGGACTGAGTAACTGTGAGGACTGAGTGATTGGTAGGATTGAGTGACTATGAGGAGTGAGTGAATGTTAGGACTGAGTGACTGGGAGGACTGAGCGAAATGATACTCCGAGAGCATGTATATGGTTTTATCACTGTGACGCATTACAGTTGGTGTGCATACTTGGCATATAGGCATTGAGATGCATTTCCTCATACGTTACGACATTGTACATTCATGACTTCACATACACATTGATATGTAGGCATAGAGATGTATTTTTCTCATGCCATCTGATAATGAAACATCTTATCTGTTGTTGAATATTTTTGGAAAAAAATTACAGTTTTCAGATTTACTCAAATTTTGGTGATTTCGGTGAAAGATTTGGGTTATATTGTTATACTTGAAAAGCATGCCTATTTTTTTGGAACTGTGAACGAGCTGAGCATTATATCGTTGAGTTATTACTTGTACTGCTTTAGTTATATTGTTATGAGTTATTCTTGG
Source organism: Nicotiana obtusifolia (assembly GCA_002018475.1). NCBI lineage: Eukaryota > Viridiplantae > Streptophyta > Magnoliopsida > Solanales > Solanaceae > Nicotiana > Nicotiana obtusifolia. The sequence continues at coordinate 18,052 of MCJB01049452.1, read as the reverse complement.
TTGTTGGTGTTGGACTCTAACCTTTGTCTAAGCTCGTCACTACTCTCAACCTAAGGTTATGTGTGTTACTTATTGAGTTCATGGGGTCGGTTGTACACATACTACACTTCTGCATCTTGCATGTAGATTTTGGATGCTGATGTTGCTATGTACGAGGGCAGCTGGCATTGAAGATGTACTTGCGTTCCGGTCACAACTGCCTCTTGCTCTTGGTAGCTTTAGAAATATTAATCTATTCATGTTTATTTCAAATAGATGATGTATTTATTTTATTACAGCTTTGTAAACTCTAAATCTTAGAAGCTCATGATTTGTATTACTAGTCTTGGGAATTCTTTGTATTGAAGTTCGGTTATATTATCATTACATTTCTCAGTAAATATCATTGAATCAGATGTTGTTAATTGGCTTACCTAGCGGGTTGGGGTTAGGTGCCATCACGATTAGTTGGATTTTGGGTCGTGACAAGTTGGTATCAGAGCTCTAGGTTCATAGGTTCTACGAGTCATGAGCAAGTGTATAGTAGAGTCTTGCGGATCGTATGATAACATCCGTACCTATCTTCGAGAAGCTACAAGTTATTTAGGATAAAATTCCCATATTTCTTTCTTTATTGTGCGACATTGATTCAGGTTGAAGCATATCGCTTTGAATTCCTTCCACTCACTCGTATGTGCACATGAGCGCTCGGTATCAACTGTGCATTGATGGCTTGTGATTCCATAGATGAGGTGCGAGATGTGTTTTCTGTGTGCTGATGATGGGCCATTCTGGAAGATTTGAGGCCGGGTTTTGACTATAGCTCGAGCACGGTAATTTCGGTTATGTAAGCACGTGCTTTTAGACATATATGTCCAGTAGTGTCCCTATGAGTTGAATTTATGGCTCAATGAGCGGTTGGATGGCTATATGATGAGTATAATGTGACTGTGAGATATGTTCGGATGGTTCAAATGTGTTGAGAAGAGTTTGCTTGAGACGCGAAAAGGGCTATTGGGTGATTGATTTCTGTGGATGTGTTATACAGTGTGGAGTTACGAGGATTTTGAGGGATTCTTTTATGTTATTTCGTTATTGGGACGAAGTAGATTTTCATGTCTTGTTGATGAGTTCAAACTCAAAAAGATTTAGTGATTGGCGTAGTAGTTGTGGTTGTGAAAGGGTATAGAGAGATATCAATTTGAGGCTAAGTAGGTGGGTTATCACCTGCGGGTAATCTACGGATGTGTGATCCTTAGGATGTTGTGTAGAGACTTTCTTTTATACTAGTGGGTATAGGTGTTGAGATTTAAGTTTGGATTGGTTAAGAAAGTTGGCCTGACCGTCACGAGGATGAATGCAAGCTCAGTAGAGGATTTGAGGTATTATATAGTTGTGTAGCACGAGCTTGCGAAGAATTTAGTTGAATCTCACTGCGGTATTATTGCAGTAAGAGAGTATAGGCATTGTGATTCATCGAGTGTTTTGATCTATGGCTTTGAGCTAAGTGCGGGAGTCTGCTATTGAAGATTTGATTACATGGTTACGTGTTGTATTGGATTCGGTTTGAGGCATACTTGTGGATCGGTTATGACTTGCAGAGGCTGGTTTTGAGGATGACTTAAGCAAGAAAATTTCTGGATGCATGGTGTATTACACTTTATGGGTATATGAGAATTATGGAATGATTGTGTTGTTATTCGTGAAGGATGTAGTGCGCATGGAGTAGGAATTTGCCCGGTTGCGTTAAAGCGGGGTTACTTTATTGGATGTTGTCGTGCTGATGGGGCACAGGTCATTCAGCCGTTTGGGAGGTGCAATTGAGATTTGAGTAGAGTGGATGACTCTCAAGAAGGTTCTAATGGATTCAAGAGTTACATGTAGCAATTGGGAATTTTCAGGATTTGTATATGGCTAGAATTTGAGATTTACATTGGATGCTATCGGGACTTGCGGTATTTCTGTATCACGATGAATTCTTCATTTCAGTATTATAAAGGTAAAAGAAAACAACTTTAGATTCACAGAAGGTCTGTTCAGGGTAGGTGTATCGGTTATGGTACTTGTGGGGTGCTTAAGAGGGAATACAGTGGCTTATGGGCCTTAGGGCTGTGTGGTTTTATACTAGAATCTCCTTTGGTGAGCTCTGGGTAAGGATCGTGGTGTTCTAGCAAGGAGAAATGTCAACTTGAGGGTAATTCGGAAGGAACTCAGAGAAATAGGACAGCTTGGTAGTAGGTGGGATCAGCACGGCAATGGACATGATCGGTTCTTTGGTTACTTATGAAGTGGTGAGTCTCTATAAGTGTTTTGTGGCAATACTCTTGGGTTTGGCGACCTATGTGGCTTGGTTGAGTTAAAGAGACTCCGTTCTGATGGCTTGGTTATGTGCAAATGGGTTTCGAAGAGTTCCAATGGTTTTTGGCATGGTTTGAAGTAGATATTTCCTACCGGCATGAAGAGCATGTTGCGTATTGTGATTTTCTCCTAGATAGATTCAATGGAAGGTTTCTAGCTATTTGAGTATGTATTCTGCTTGTGACTCAGAGTTGATTACGAGATTCTCAAACTTTTCATATGATGGCATGATAGATGCGGTGTGCTGTGTGGGATTGAGATTTGCATGTGCAAGGTCACGGTTCAGTTTCAAAGGGAAGGTCATGAATCGTTATACAACATGGACAGTTTCAGGTGACTAGATGAATGCTAGTATTACTTGGTATTGCTTGAGAAGGGTGCGCATTTCAGAAGGAGCACCATGTTTTGACTTACGAATGCTTTATGGTATTGCAGTACTCGCCTGGTTGATCAACTGCTGATATTCAGATTTTGCTATGTGGTAAGGAAGAATTATAAAAATATTTCTCATGGGGATGATTGTGTAGGAGAGATGTGTTAGTCATTCGAGTGGTGGAGTTGGGATCGGCTATAGTGATTCATGTGTTCTATGGATTTGGAAATTGGGAGTTCTCCAAAGCAGATTTTTTTGGGGTTGCGGACTGTGAAGACATGGCAAAATTTAGCTAGATGATGGTACGTGTTATGGTTAGATCATTGTGGACTTTTGGAGGCTATTTACCCATTTGGGATGACCAAGTTGATTTGGGGGCCCATTGTTAGACCCGAAAAGGATGTGTATTCCATACCGGGTCAGATATGTTGACTCAGAAATGCTAGTGTTGAGGGGTATGTCATTCGGTTAGAGTTGAGCTTGTTCATGTCCTGATATGTTCTATGTGTTACTCTTCTATGCCACGAGGGATTGTGATTTGTTGGATATATGCATACATGGAGCAGTTCTGTTTGGGCCTTGTAGAGAAATTTGAGCGAGATAGTGATTGGGGTGTGAAATGGTTGATTGCGCCTCGGTTATGGTCTTTTCGGGCTGTGATATATTGTGTTATTTGCTTCTCCATGGTTATTGGTATCCGCTTTGTACTTGATGTCGAATTGCTTGTGGTTATTGATTTTGAGCATTGTGGCTTGAGGTATTTCATATTGACCGGTGTTTGGATGGTCATGCATTGCAGTGGAGTTGTGTTCGGATATTATCCTTTGTGTTAGATTCGTGTGTCTTGGTTCTACTATGTATGATATGTTCATTGCATTGCGGTTCTGGTGGTACTTGTTGAACTTGCGGAACGGTTCTTTCATTTGAGTTATTTTCCATTTTTGGGTGCATTTGAATTGTTGCGTATTGGTGCACAGATTGCACGGTTTGTGGCTCAAGGTTGTATTGGTATGTCATGTCAGTAGATTGGCTGTATTTGATAAGATAAGGTCGTTGGACCTAGAATGGGTAATATCGGATTTGATTGCGGTATATTTTGAATGATAATATCATTGATCAGCTTAGAAATTGGCTATAGTTCTTGTCGAATGAGGGAGATCTCCATGAATTGTTGATTTGATGAGTGGTTATGAGTTTCTGCGTGTTTCTTTCATCATCGGCAGTGAACGAAGGTTTTGATTGAGGTCTTATTTGATATGAGGTTTATTACCGGTATTGGATTTGTTTTGAGACAACTACTGTGATCAGGAATTATTGCTATGAGTATGCGAGTTATGTGGTATATCATGTGATTATATCTTGGGTTATGGATATGACTTGATACAACTTGTTCATACTTATATAGTATGTAGGTGCGAGATTCGGGTCTTATAAAGAATTTGGGATGTTGGAAATTGGGTTCTAAAGCTTACGAACTAAGGTTAAAGTAATGATCTTCAACTATGTTGTGTTGTCAGGCTTACACCAATTGGGATGACATGGGAACACCCCCGGGTATGTCCATGGTAAGGTTATACGGCGTTTTGATGGCTTTAGAACGACTTTGGGCACGTTCGAGGACGAAAGTATGTTTAAGGGGGGGAGAATGTAACGACCCGACCGGTTGTTTTGGGCATTAGCATTTCGTTCAGCTGTTTGGAGTCTTGATTAGCTTCTTATGATGTATTATGACTTGTGTGTATCGTCAATTTGGGTTTTCAGGTGTTTCAAAATTTGTTTGGAAGAATGAATTTCATGTTTGAAGCTTTAAGTCGGAAGAATTGACCAAGTTTGACTTTTTATTAATTGACCTGGGCTTAGAGTTTTGATAGTTCTGTTAGGTTTGGATGGTGATTTAGGACTCGGGCGTATGCCCGGATTTGCATTTGGATATTTCTAGAAGGTTTCGGCACTAATTGACGAAAGTTGAAAATTTGAAGGTTTGGAATGTTCATAAGTTTCTGGGAGTTGACTTTGATGATATCAGGTTCGGGTTGTGGTTTTGGGAATTGGAATAGCTTTTTTATGTCATTTTGGACTTGTGTGAAAAATTTGAGTTCATTCCGAGTTGATTTGATATAGTTTAGCACGAGTTTTGGAAGTTGAAAGTTCAAAAGTTCATTAAGTTCGATTTGAGGTGCGATTAGTGGTTTTGATATTGTTATGTGTGATTTGAGGCTTCGAGTAGGTTCATGTTATGTTATGGGACATGTTGGAATGTTCGGACGGGGTCTCGAGGGCCTTGGGCATGATTCGAATCAATTTCGAACATTTTTTGTTCATAATTGCATTGCTGGTTCCTGCTGATGTCTGGTGCACAAAGTGTTCTTCGCAATCACGAAGTTGGAGGTGCGATCGCGTAAAGGAAATATCTGGAGCGGAGTATACTCCGCGTTTGCGACTATTCTACCACGTTCGTGTACCTTTGGAGGCTTGAGCATCGCATTCGCATTTGTCAGCCCGCATTCGCATTGAGTTGAGATAAGAAGCTAGGGACAGGGGAAAATATCTTTACGTACGCGAAGTAGCAGATGCATTCGTGTAAGGTTGGAGTTGCTGTGCATCACGTTCGCAAGGAATATGCCGTGACCATGTAGGGTGTTTTTGGAGGCTGTTGAGTTTGTTGTTCGCGAACGCGAAGAATGTTCCGCGATTGCGTAGGGTATTTATGTCCAGTGATTATAAGTACTCTATTTTTGGGGGATTCAGCCATTTTAGAATATTTGGAGCTATGGAGCTCGGATTGGAACGGTTTTTTAGGTGATTTTCACCATATGGATTTGGGTAAGTGTTCTGTACTCAGTTTTTTGTTATATTTCATGAATCTATCCTTGTTTTTGGCGTTTGATTGATGATTACAAAAGAGAAATTAGGGGGGGGGGGGTTGTCTAACATTTCATAAAGTGAATTTTTGAGTTTTGAGCATCGATTCGGAGTGGGATTTGAGCGAAACTAGTATGGTTGGACTCGTAACTGAATGGGTTGTCAGATTTTGTGTGTTTTATCGGGTTCCGAGGTGCGGGCCTCGGGTTTGACTTATTAGTTGACTTTGTGCTATTGATTAAAGATTCGACCTTTATCAATTGGATTTGTTTCCTTTGACATTGTTTGATGTTCTTGAGTTGCTTTTGGCTAGTTTCGAGCTGTTAAGATCGGTACACGCGGGATGGCATTTTTGGAGTATTGTTTGGCTTGCTTGATTTTGGATTTGGCTTGTTCGAGGTAAGTAACACTTCTAAACTTGGTGCTGAAGGTATGAATCCCTGAATATAGGTGTTATGTGTTTGGTGTTGAGGTAACGCACATGCTAGGTGACGGGCTTGTGGGTGTGCACTGTGTGATATATGACTCGATTGATTCTATGGTACTGTGTAGTGACTTAATCTTGTCTCTATCTATGAAATTTCTACGTGCTAGAGTAATTGAGATGTGATCCATGTTAGAAACCATGTTTAAGCTATATGCTTAACTTGTTGGGACCCACTGAGGTCACTTCTGTTGTTGAGTTATTTGCGTAAATTGCAATTACATACTCAATCATACTCATTCATTTTATAGCATATCTCAGTCTCTGTTATCATTTGTCTCACATCATTTGTTTAGGCTGATTGAGATGAAAATTGTGAGGCAAAGAGACTGGAGAGATTGATGACTGAGTGAGGCCGAGGGCCTGATTGTGAGGATGTTTATGGGATCGGGTTGCATGCCACAGCAGACTTTATTGATTCATGCCACGATTGGCTTATATTAGCGCTTAGGCAGGATCCGTCCTTCTGGAGTCTGACATACCAGCAGTGAGCATAGGTACCTACTGAGCGCGAGTGCCGAGTGCGAGTGTGAATGGCGAGTGATTGGGAGGATTGAGTGACTGTGAGGACTGAGTTATTGGAAGGACTGAGTGACTAGGAGGACTGAGCGAATTGATACTCCGAGAATATGCATATGGTTTTATCATTGCATTGCATTACATTTTACATACATACTTGGCATGTAGGCATTGAGATGCATTTCCTCGTGCGGTACGTCATTGTGGCGTTCGTGACTTCACATACACATTGACATGTAGGCATAGATATGTACTTTCCTCATGCCATTTAATAATGAAACATCTTATCTGTTGTGGAATGTTATTGGAAAAAATCACAGTTTTCAGATTTACTCATATTTTTGTGATTTCGGTGAAAGATTTGGGTTTTACTATTATACTTGAAAAACATGCCTATTTTTCTAGAACTGTGAACGAACTGAGCATTATACCTTTGAATTATTACTTGTACTACTTTAGTTATATTGTTATGAGTTGTTCCTGGCTGTTGGTGTTGGACTATGACCTTTATCCAGGCTCATCACTACTCTCAACCTATGTTTAGGTTTGTTACTTATTGAGTACATGAGGTTGGTTGTATTATACTACACTTCTGCACCTTGCGTGCAGATTTTGGATGTTGATGTTGCTGTGTATGGTAGGAGCTGACATTGAAGATGTACTTGCGTTTCGGTCATAGCTGCCTGTTGCTCTTGGTAGCTTTAGAATTATTAATTTGTTCATGTATATTTCAAAAGATGATGTATTTATTTCATTCCAACTTTGTAAACTCTAAACCTTAGAAGCTCATGATTTGTACTACCAGTCCTTGGAAATTCTTTTTATAAAAGTTTAGTTATATTATCATTACATTTCTCAATAAATATCATTAAATCGGATTGTTGTTAACTGCCTTACCTAGCTGGTTGGGGTTAGGTGCCATCACGACTAGTTTGATTTTTGGGTCGTGACAATCAGGAGTACCTAATACAGCATCAACAACCTTATGCTATGCTTCAGCTACGGTGATAGAGGGACCAGGTTCCTCCGATTCAGCTGGAAACTCTACTGCGTCTTTTTCTTCATTCTCCTTGACTTGACTTATTAGATCAGCCTTCTCATTTGCCATATCTAAAACCTCTCCAGGGACCTTTGACAAATCTCCATCTTGATCATCCTTATCATGTGAATCCTTCCCACTTGAGTGCTGAGATTCATCAAATATCACATGTACACTGTTCTCTAAACATTGAGTCCTATTGTTATAGACTTTGTATGCTTTGCTTTGAGAATAGTAACTAAGAAAGATTCCTTCATCACTTTTTGCATCAAATTTTATTCCTTATCATTGTTGAGAACAAAGCATTTTTATCCAAATGCTCTTAGGTAAGTCAGCTTTGGTTTTCTCCCATTAAGCAATTCATAAGGAGTATTGTCAAGCAAGGACCTGATCATGCACCTGCTAATCAAGTAACAGCGTAGAAAGATTATGACTTATAACTTTTTCAGCACAAAATTCATCAAACTTGGCATTGTCAAACTCGGTGACATGATCAAATCTGATACTCACAACACTATAGCCTATCTTCACTTGAATCTGCTTCACAAAGGTAACAAATACTAGAAAGGTTTCATCATTGGTCCAAAAAAAAATTCCATGTAAATCTGGAATAGTCATCAACAATTACAAAGATGCACTTTGTTCTTCCTGTGTTAGGTATCTTCGTAGGTCCACACAGATCCATATGAAGAAGATCCAGTGGCCTTGGGGTGCTTACTTCCTTCTTTGGTTTGAATGAGGACCCGACTTGCTTGCATCACACACTTTGTGATCCTTGAACTTTGACTTGGTCAGCCCGCGAACCAGGTCCTTCTTGATCCACTTGTTCAGCGAAGAGAAACTTACATGCCCTAATCTTCTGTGCCACAACTCAGCATCATCATCAGGTGGCACTTATGCATGTAAGATCACCATCATTCAAAGAGTTAAAGTATGCAACATATATGTTCTTGAACAATTTTACAAGCAAGACCACTTCACTAGCTATGAGATTGGTGACAGTACATGACTTTGACAAGAACTCCACTTTGTTTCCTTTGTCACAAGATTTGAGAGAAATTCAATAGGCTGTATTTCAAGCCATTTACATAATACATATTTTTAATTGAGTGAGAGTATTTTCCCAATCTTTCCAACACCCAGAATGTGTACCTTGTTGCCATTTTCAAAGGACACACTCCCACCTTACAGGGCCTTGAGTGAGAGGAAATCATCCATTCATCCAGTCATGTGTTTAGAGCAGCCACAATCCATGGATCATTTTTCACTGCTTCCCCTCGCTTCTGCCTGCACAAGAAAATCAATTATTAGACTTACCCAAACTAGTTTGGGTCCCTTGTAATGATAGAATGGGTAAATCAAACTTCTTTTTGTCCATGGAGGTATCGCATATTTCTTTTTCAAAGAACGGGGTTCCTTAGTAGTGGGTTACTTTTCAACAAAAACTCTATTTTTCTGTTGGGACAGAATTTTGGCTTTACAAGAGTCCTTGGAATGACCAGTTTGACCACAGTGAGTACAAAGCCAGTTATCAATCACAATAACATACTTGCTATGTGAGTTATAAAGAGCTTTAGTCTTATAGAACCCAATTCACTGCATCCCCCCCCCCCC
>MCJB01049451.1:8365-40348 GCA_002018475.1 Nicotiana obtusifolia | reverse complement strand
CCTCGTCACTGCCTCGCCGGGGTTAGGCCAGGCACTTACCAGCACATGGGGTCGGTTGTGCTGATACTACACTCTGCACTCTTTTGTGCAGATCCCAGAACCGCAGGCTTTGGACTGTAAGGAGCTTCCAGCTTCTGATTATCAGGCGACCTAAGGTAGTCCTGCAGGCGTCCGCGGACCTTGAAGTCTCCTGCTTTCTATTTTATCTGTTTCTTTTTGTAATCCCAGAAACAACATTTTGTATATTTCTTTCAGACCCCTACTTGTAGTAAATCTTAGACAGTCTATGAAACTGTGACACCAGATCTTGGGTAGTTTGTAAAAGAGATTTTATTTGAAATATTCTATGCATTTCGCTCGTTAAATTGTGTTGTTTATTTATGGTTGGTTTTAGTTGAATTTATTTCGAATGAAAATGTGGTAAATAATTCGGTTGATTGGCTTGCCTAGCTTTCACTAGTAGGCGCCATCACGACTCTCGAGGGTGGGAAATCCGGGTCGTGACAGTTTGCAAGGGTCCATGACCCTTGCCGTTAAAAAGAAAAAAAAATAGTGGAACCTTCCTTTATTTTTGAAAAAGAGAATATTAAAAAGTAAAAGAAAGAAGAAGAGGGAAGGAAAATACAGAGCTGCGAATAAAGGGAAGATTAAGAGGTGGAACGAAAAATGAAAAGAAGGGTGAAATTGTATGAAGTGTGCTTGTTGTTGCAAATTGTAGTACTTAGGGAGGTTTTGAGTCACTCTTTGTCACGCCCCGATCTTGGGGAGAGCGACCAACAGTTAACTGAGACATCCCCGTCAAGCAAGCCTACTTGATGCCTTCTACCCAACCTTATTCGTGAACAATTTCACAATTAGTAACAAGAGATAGAAATGTGAAGAATAAAGTGTACAACATCCTTCTGCATTACTTAAAGGAGTTTTAGTGACAATTTTCAAAAGATTACAAGTTCACATTTGAAAGTGGAACATTGCATAACTACACTATTTATAGTGTATTTCCTAAATGAAAACACAACCCACACTATGTCTACGGAGCCTCTAAATGGAATAGAAGAGTAGTATGAAAGTGTCGGTGACAAGGCCCCGGCTATACCTTAAAATACAATGCACAATGATCAAATGACCAAAGGCCTTGAAGTGGGGCTCACCTAAATTAGCTGAGAAAAGGGTATGATTGATTAACGATCACTGCCACCTGCTGAGGAACCACATGCATCCATTAAAGATGCAGCGCCCTGACAAAGGGACGTTAGTACTGTACGCGACGTCCTTTTGAGATTTCATAGAAGGGCGACGTAATGCTAAGCAACCGATGTTTGTGCGGTTCCTATCCACTAACCCGGGTCGCCTCTGTATGCTAAATGAGATTGTCAGTGCCGCACGGGAAAGCCAATGTCAAGAGCAATTGAGAGAATAGAAAAGAGAATGAGAATGAATGAAACCTTGATTGCATTAATGAAAGGTATTACAGAAAGGGAAAACGGTGTCGAGGGGGAGAGACACCAATACAGAGAATTGTTTGCGTGCTTGAAAGTTTGATAACTTGATCCACCCTAATGACGCTTGAAAAAAATAAACCAAAGTTACAGGACATGAGATAACTAAGCTACAAGACATAATGGAGATACGAGAAGTAAAACTACTCTATATTTTCAATAAAAAGACTTAGATTCCTATAAGGTTGAAGTAGGTTTGTTGGCAGCAACCTTGTCTTTAGCATCATAGTGTGGGCATGTGGCACTGTTGGCATCTGCCTGCAGCTGGTCAGTGACGAGGGCTATCGATGGGGTGACATAGGCACAAGCACGCTTGTCACTTGGCGTGGCCAAGGCCACGGGGCTGACCCTGGTGCTAGGCATTAGAAATATTCTAGGACACTATGGAGTGTGTCCAAGGGGTCATAGGGCATGGCTGGAAAGCTACCATGATATTCTCCCCCACCTGAGTTGGCGACGTCCTCAGCGCCTTACTTGGAAGGTAGTCATCAATCAGGATCTTTTAGGCTTTGAGGTTTGTTCCCCTCTTCCAAGTATTCTCCTCTGTATCACAGCCCTGCTATTTCACCAAGAACTGTTGGTGATCTTTCCTTGAAATATGACTCACTCAATATCGAGAATAGCTTCTGCACGCCCTTTCCCGGTTGGATTAGGACCTCGAATACTAGGTATTATGAGTTGGCTCCGCGAAGGATCCTCCATGTCTTCACGAAATGGTTTCAGAAGGCTGACATGGAAGACATGATGAATCTTCCACCAGGCTGGGGTATCAACTCGGTATGCAACTTTCCTAATGCGCTTCTCATTTCACCTTTGAAGCAATTTCCACATCACAACATTTCTAACCGTCCCCAAACTTAGGCGTTTAGCCTACGTTTACACTCTTAAAGCACTTAGGGAGGTGCAATGCCAAAAGATAGATCAATAAAGAACGAAGGGTTAAAGCTTATAACATGGTTGCCAAAGAAAAGGTTAAAGGGTCAAAAGGGGTTGACTAGGAAAAATATGCAAGAGTAGAAAATTTTAGGCACAATAACGGTCCAAGGAAGGCCTAATATCATTTTTCAAACCAAGTTAGTCTAGGATTTCGCCTTGAAACAAATTTAGGACAAGTTATAGACTATAAACACTGCAAAAGAAATTATAAAAAATATCACCACATATGGCACATGCAAACTCGAGTGAAATATAAATTCAAAATTCAATTGAAACCAATGAACTAAATGTCACGACCCAAACCAAAGGGCCGCGGTGGGCATCCGGTGCCTAGCTCAACCGAGTACCAACATGACGTATCCTTCTTATCATACTATCATAGGTAAATGAGATGGAAAGGCCTTCATGAGATAACCAGAATTAGACATAAGAGAATACTCGGCATATGATGACCCAACATGCTATACAAACTCATACATGTGACATACGGGCATATAAGACCAAAATGATGATTTGTACACCCAAAACATAGGCTGACAATGCTATACAATCATCCATGTACATGACATCCTTCTACAAGCCTCAAAGAGTACATAAACGTCATAAAGGCCGGTACAAGGCCCCGCCATACCAATCAATACATGTCCAAAGCATACTGACCAAATAGGCCACTCCGGAGCAAGTGGAGTGCACCAACACCTACCGCTGAGCTGATAGCCTACTAGGAGGACTGTCAACCTGTCTATCGGGACCTGTGGGCGTGAAACTCAGCATCCCCAGGCAAAAGGGACGTCAGTAAAAATAAAGTACCGAGTATGTAAGGCATGAAAATCAGTATATAAAAGACATTAAAGAAACATAGAGTAAAGGACTCAACCTGTAAGTCTGAATAGTTCAATGAATCACGTAACCTTTATAGTGTCATGTATATGTGTATAAATGTTATATCATGCATAGGTATATGTGTACATAACATCCTCAAGCCTCTGGGGGCATCCCATCATATCACATCAGCCTCATGGTCGAAATCATCAACGTATACCAACTGATCAAGTGGTGTTGCGTATATAACACCATAACCTTTCCCCATACCCTATACATATAAAAGACGCTTATATAATGCCATTTGTTCGTGGGTCAATATACATGTATAAATAAATCTGATGCATAAGGAAGCAAGGCGATAAGATCTCTCGGAATATCGTAAGATCAATATGCCTTCGGTTAATATCATGAAATAAACTTTATCAACTTACGTATTTTCTAAGACCCATGAATGGAAGATATAATAATTGGGCACATGGGGAATCAAGAACATAGGCACCCCTAGTACTTCTAAGAATAGAGTAATTTGTGAAAGTTCTGCATTTGCTCATTTAGTTTGTATTATAGATCATGCCAAAAGGGAAGAAGGGACAGTCTTAACATACCTTATCAGTCTGTCCAATGACCACGTTGAACCTGTCTCGTCAGATTTTAATCTACAACAACGATTATAATATAATCGTTAAGCTATGAATGATGCAATTATAGTACAAAGAATGACAAGCTTATTTTGTATTAAAATGGACAGCATCTCCCCTGTTTTCCTTGCTTTCCCCAAGTCCATCAAAACAACAAGAACACATAAAACCTTCAACTATATACCTTCAGCACCACACCACACCCAACAGCTCAACAACATCAATTAATCTACACAACAACAAGTGCACAAATGTTGTCAACAAAACTACTATTTAACGCGACGAGCGGCAAGCTTGATTGGAACCAAACCCCAACTCTTTTTCCCATCTCTCCTGTACTTAAAACACCATAAAAAGGTCCAGCACATAAACATATACATTGAAATAACATTTCAACCTTATATCCATCATAAAAGTAACATCGAACAACCTAACAGGATATAAACAACATGGACAACTTCTAGGTATTGTGTGGTTGTTTCTTCTCCTATTTAAAATATCATCAACATATCCAACATATTGATAACCATAAAAAAAATAAGAATATTATAACCAATCTAGTCCCCACGATTTCCATCCATATGAATTCATATACACAACTACGAAATAGTCTAATAAGAGACAACAACTTCATATACAACTTCAAGTTTTATCTTGTAATCTTCATCCAAATAACTTAACCAACACATACATAAGCATAAGCCCAAGAAATAGGGTGTTATATGTACCTTAAGTAGTCAGAAAAAACTCTAACCAAAGCTTCCCTTAGCTTACAAGCACCCTTAAATACATCACAACACCATAGAGACTCTCTTATTCACTTAGACTAACTTTTGAGGCTAGGTTTAGGTAAAACCACCTTGGATTCGCGTTGGAACCTTGGATAAATGTTAGGGAAATGTTGAGAGAGTTTGAGAACTGTCCTTGGTCGAAAATGACCAAAAATGAGCCGTCAAACCCCTTTAAGATGTTCAAGGGTCGTCTATCGCCCAAGTGGGTCCCATTGGGAGCTGCTTGCGTGGTCTCACGAAAACGTGAATATCTCTCTACTTGGATATCGTATCAACAAAAGGTTTAATGTGTTAGAAACTAGGATCATAGAAATTCAATTTGGTAGGTGGATCATCCCGTAATTCTAAGTATACTAGGAGAAAACCGCAGCTATATTTGACCTAATTTTCAGCACATTTATGAATGTAACTTGTGATGACCTTTGCCAACTTTTGTTCCACAACTCGCTTGACTTCAAACGTATTACAAAATTATCATACAACTAATATAGCTCATAAAATAACCTCCTTATCATGTTAATCACCCTAGTGTCACCCCCAAAACTACATGTTATAACATTTCCAACTTGTCGACATTCAACGAAACTTATTTTCTTCAATTTGTTTAGCTTCTAAGCCTTTCAACCCTCTTGGTACTTGTTATCCATGATCTTAAAGATTTTTTGCCTCCAAGGTAATATGATTAACTTACTTTATGCATTTTCAAAGATGATCTCACTTTTGAGCTTACATCAGTTGATTTACGACATATTCTCACGTACGAAAACATGGGGTGTAACATCATTCACCCCTTTGGAACATTCATCCTCGAATATTGACTGATGCGCTTATCAATTCATAACATATATCTCTTACGAATACTTTAATATTGTCCTTGCCGTCTAGGCAACTATTCTGTAAATAAATCCAAAGGTCAGGGCATTCCCCCCTTTAGGATTCTTTTGCACACCACGACTTGTGATTGGAATTCTTCCAATCTCATACTGTTGCTACCTTCTATCATGCAGCTTGTACAACTCTGACCTTGTATGTATTCCTATGGACTATTCTCACCTTTTTCCTCTAGCTTTAGCCCCTCTGGGAATCTATAGGTATACTGAATTTCTTTGCTCGGTTCTTTGTCGAACTTACGACTATTGATATATCTTGTTTCATAACCTCGGTTATCTATGCTTATTGCTTTACTACAACTAGGTAGGTCATACTATTCGGTTTATTATTGCCGAGTCCTGCTACCCAACTCCAGGTTACTCTCTCGCTGCTTATCTTATATGTATAAATCTAAGTCCTTTAATGCTTCCTCATTACTATTCATCTTAATAATGACGGCCTAATCTCATCTCATACTTTGTAACTTTTATCCATCCATTGTTGATTCATCTTAATGTTGATCCATAATCTACCACTGATAACTTGAAACCTCTTACGTAATATATTGTCACTAGGGTTCACGTTGCATCAGGGAACATTTGAAGTGATTTGCATGATCAACCTAGGGACGATACTATACTTCAATAACAGTATTTCATAGCATCCCAATGTGATTCATCTTAAGGGGGTATTGTAATCCCGTGCAATTCATGAAATTTGTTTTCTTAAAATCATTACTCAATCAAAAGCCTAAACGTCATCCTCTTATCTATCACCATTACACCATTATTCTACTACCAGGGCAGCATTTCATCTCTTCTAATTTCTCCTAGTCTTAGACTCCTCTAAGTTCATTCAGGTTGTACCAAGCTTTCTATAACTTACGGAAACCATCAGCTTTCTTGTTTTGATGGGTTTAATCTTGAGGACTTACCTATTCTCGTCACCTTCTCACTCACCTTTTCTTATCCTTACTCCTATCTACTAAAAACCTTGTCGCTCTATGATACTTTATCTTGCGAGCTACACATATATATTTATACTACTCCCAACCTTCTTTTAACTTGCCAGCACCATCGATTTCCTTTTATGCCTTCTCAGTTGTCTTTAAATGTAAGTAATTACTTTTCCTAGTTGTTCTGCCACTTGTTGCATGAAAACTTGTTTTATCTTATTGTCCATGAATACTGGAATTTCTTGTAACTCATATGATCTCAAATATCACCTTTGATATTTTTTTTCCATTCATTAGCCACGATAGGTGGAACTTTCTTATGAAGTGTATACAATATTGTAGCGAGATTGTTGTTACAAGACCATTTCTTCTTCAAGTTACTATGCTTAGGTTGAAGCCT
This sequence comes from Nicotiana obtusifolia, assembly GCA_002018475.1. Classification (NCBI taxonomy): domain Eukaryota; kingdom Viridiplantae; phylum Streptophyta; class Magnoliopsida; order Solanales; family Solanaceae; genus Nicotiana; species Nicotiana obtusifolia. Next base: position 33,434 of record MCJB01049451.1, on the reverse strand, counting down.
TCTTCCTTATTTCCTATGCTAGTCTTTCGTTGTAGTACTTAGGGGAGACCCTCTGACTCTTGTGGAGCTGCGAGCTTATTACATCATATTCGTGACTGAATTTTTGATGTTATTGCTGGCCTAAAATTATCCCTAGTTACTTACCTTCGCGCCTTGTGCTCGTAGGATTGCTTCTGAACTGAAAATCTTGACTATCTTCCCAGTGGCACTCTCTTTTATTTTCGTAACACTTATATGGTACCTTTAATTACCCCAACTCCTATCTGAATATTTCTCAAGGATTACGATGCATTATCTGCGAGACTGAATTCATTATGTTGGGGTTTGTTGCACCCTATTTTGCACTAGTCAAGACAAGATTCAACTTGTGGTTTCTCTGTTGTTGATGAAAGAGAGTCACCACCTAATATTTAAAAGTATATTAGTGTACCTATTTGATTACTTTACATTTTTTATTGGTCTGCTAACCGGTGAGATTATGGATAAGGGTTCTTGTTCTTCTAAGGGGAAGGTGTTAGGAACCCCTTAAAATCTACCAAAGGTAGCTCCATAGGACTTAGACTAATTTTAAGGGATCAGTTATTTATACTATGCTTAATTACTATTAGAAGCACGACTTACTATATATATCTAAGGGAGAGTATAAAAGGGATATGGGATTTAAGAAGAGTATGAGTTTATGAAGGATTTTAAAGGTACGTTGATAAATTTTGAAATATGCACTTGATAAAACCATTGAAAAGGGGTTAAGTTATAAAAATAGTTGATTTAGGATATAGGTGTTCATGTAATTCTAAAGGATCTTTGTAAGAAATAAACCTAAGATATCTTAGTCCGAAGAGTTTTAAAAAGGTCGTTTTTGCTGAAAACCGTTTAAGGCAACGGTTCTTCGTTTTTGCAAAAATTCTGATTTGTCTCTTGATAGTAACTTGCAATTCAAATCTGATTCCCTTTTTGAAAATAAGATTGTTTTGTTTTTTTAACTAAGTTATGTGCTTTGAAATCCTTTTTAAAAAGGGCAAGTGAACAATGAGATTAAAATGATAGGAGTAAATTATAATTGACAAAGATTAGCTACCAACTAGTTCCTTTTAAATCCTATATTATCTAAAAACTTGCCTATGTTTCATATGATTTTAAACCTGAAGATAAAATACGTGATTTAATATATGAGTGTTAATTACATGATAACAAAATACGATAAAACAACAAGGCAGTAGGTGAAAGTAATGAAGCAACAAACTAGATTAAGGAAGCAATAAATAATAACGAAGAAATGAGGGAAAGACGACTGGACTCTGATGGTTGGGGCCTTAAGAAGGTAGGCCCAGCAATTGAAAGATATGGCTACAGCTGACTAGACCCTCCAGAAAAATGCAACAAGGCTAGAACTTGGGCCCAAGTTCCTTAGGAACTTAACAGGCTGAAATGATGTACATGCTCAAAAAAGAAAAAAAGTCATTAGACACACACTCCATATACTCAACATATTCAAATATGTACAAAATGTATATAAACAGAACGACTGGAACAAGAAATTTTCAATATCCAAATACTATTGGAAATTATACTAATGTGGTAGTTATACGCGGCAAATAATTTACATTGAAAACATTTCATTGTCATTAAACACTAAACCCCTAAAGAAACAAAAGTGTCAATGAATTAAAGGCTAAGGAGGAAGTTCTACTCAAGGTCGAGCCCCCTTTGAATTCCCTGACACTTCAAAGTTCCCACGGGACTCAAGGCCCATGGAAATGCTTGCTCCGGGAAGGGCAGCCCAACCTAGAGTTAAACTCCACACCCGAATACCCTTAACCACTAACAACATGTTTTCCTTATAGGTTTAAGTGCAATTAGGCCCTTCCAATGTAAACTAAATGTTCTAGCATTATTTACCACAACAATATAATTTCCCTCCTAATAGAATAACATAAGAGAACATAGACTAACTTTGGTACCAAATAAAGAATACATATCAGGTAAACCTAGAGGGGCTGACTTTAGAACACATATAAAAGAGAAAAAGAAGCCACATAACATACTGTTACAGGGGTGAGTCATTAAGGAAAAACACATTCAAAGAGAAAGTGGGGAAAACAAACTCCATATAGACAGCAACACAAGATATGCAGATACTCCTGCCCTGGCAAACTAACTGTGAATTTCTTAGTTTGTTATTAACACATGTAGGGATTAGTAACACTACTTAGAGCTTTAAAGGTCATCAATAAAGATTCAGACAAAACAGTTATGGCTAACCATTTTTACAGAAGTTATCAAGGATATCAGGAACAAGATTAAACTCTCAACATGACTACAAGTTCACAGATTTAAACATGGGATTCCTAAGGACTCAGCAGAGTCATGCTCCTAACAGTATTATCCTTAAACAAGTAATCATGTTCAGACAGTATCAAGAAAGGACCTCATAAGGTTTAAGGATCAGGTTCAGTTTCAAATTAACAATAGGGAAAGGACTGAGCATAATTTAAGACAAAAACATGGTATCATAGAGTCAAACAAGGATACTTGCAATATTCAATCAGCTATACATAGGCAGGATAAGCGAGGTAGTGACTTCATATAGATAAGGGAGCTTTGCAAATTACAGGATAGAGTTAAACATGTCAATGAAGAGCGGAATTACAGGTTAAGGAAGCATTGTACCAAAACAAGTTTAACTCAGACATAAGTCTAGTTTAGTATCTAAGTATGAAGTGGTCATGCTTCAGTACTTCTAAAAAATATCACTTGATTATAACAGAATAAGTAAGTCCTACTTTTATGGAAGATGACTTAATGATAGATGCATGTAAGCTTCATAAAACCAACAGTAGTTTAAAGAGATTAAAGACAGGGAAGTACTACACCAAGTAAGTTTTGAATTAAACGTGTATCTGAAGATTTTAACGAATCATGAGACAACCAAGTTCAGTTTTACAGCAATTACCAGTTGACTATAACCAGACATGATCACGACATGTTCTATGAAGAGGAAGATAGCTTAATCTTAGCAGAACATATAGAGTAAAGGTTCATGAAAAGAAGACAGTCTAACTCAAACAAGATGGTTTCATGCAAATGCATCCAACAGTTAGGTATAACCATGGGAATGCAATAGTGATAGCCTAGAAGTTGCTTTCAGAGTTAATGGATACTAGTATAGAGAGGAAGAGTATATAAACACTTATATTTCCATGCTTAAGTTAAATGGTCGATAATATGAACTTAGGAACCTTCAGATTCATCTCAGTTATGATTATCAAACAATTGACTCGACTATAAGACTAATGGAATACATGGAAACAATATGTAAAGGAAATGATCACTGCAAAATCATCAATGAAAGGCTGTGAAGTTTAGGTAAGTATGAACAATCATTCAAGACATACTACAACTTAAACATGTGGACTGTTGGAACTCAGAAATGAAAATCATCAAGAATCACTTAATAACTTGATCGATCATCTATTAAATACTCAAAAGGCATGACAAATAATCGCAAACAGACAATATACTATCAAAACATAAGCATTCCCATAATAGTTGAAAACACCATAAACTACTGTAATTCTAAGAAGATAACTAGCACATTACAACATTCAAATGAGCTGAGCAAAACAGATAGATGAAGAATGTACTGATCTTTTTTAGGGCAGCAGACCAAATGAGGATATCTCTTAGTTTTTTGAGGACTCATAGGTTTCAAGCTCGAAGAAGTGATAGTACTCAGAAAATAAAGAACATGATTCAGTAAGAAACCCAAGGTTACGGAAAAATCAGAGTTACTCTAAGAGGATAGTGTGGCTGTTTTTCTTCAGTGTTAGGTGTGTTTTTTTCGTATTAGGCTGTGTTGGAGAGGACACTAAAGGGCTCTATTTATAGTTCCATTTAAGGCTCTTGTGATTTCAAATTCAAATAAGTAGTGGAAAGTGATGAAAGATCGATGATGATAGCAAATCGAGTAAAAAATCTCAAAGACAGGGGTAAATTCAAGATAGTTCTTATCTGAGTGGAGAGCAGTCAACCATTGAAGGAAAACCCATCGGATAAAGCCCCAAAACCCAGAGGTCACTGTGTTTGACCTCTGGGTACAGAATACTCATGATGAAGCTCTGAAACGACTCCCCGCGTGCTTTGATTTGAAAGAACAAAGAAGGTCTCAGTCGATTTGAGGTTTCATTCTTTGGGTCTGTGATGTTGATATTAGGGCTTTTGACATTAAACGGTGAAAACGAAAAGAAAACACTAAGATTTATAGTACATGGACAAGATGGATAGCCACGTATGCCATGGATTTGAAAGACCATGGATGATTTGAATTTTTGTTTCTGGGCTTGTGTTTTCGGATTTGGGGATTTTGAACCTTAATGTTGAAAAGGGGAGAAGGAAGCAGGATTCACGGATTTAGCTGGCAATAGGAATGATTTCTGGGTTGATTTGAGACTTTACATGGATTTGTGCAAGCTTTGGTTGATTTAGATCTGTAGGGGTCTGAGAGAATCGAGAGAGGAAGGAGAAAGGAATGCAGCTGGTGAAATGGGAAATGAGTAGTGTTTTGGGGTGATCGGGAGTTGGTCTCCGGGTTAAGGATGAGAGATGGAACGGGAGCCGTTGGATCTGTTGATCAACGACTCCGATTATTTGGTAATTAGATTTTGTAGAAATGATTTAAGCAGGAAAATCGGTGGCCGTTAGATGATGGGATATTGGACGGTTGAGATTAGATCTCTGTGGGACAGGTCTTAAAATTAAACGAGGAATCAGAGAATAAGCGTGAGTCATCAATTTAATGGATCAACGCCTTAGATGCGTTTGTGCTTCTTATGTGTGTGGGATTAGAGAGTGACATGGCGTGTTGTGGTTGGTGCAAATAAGTTGGGTTGGATCGCCAACAGGGAAAGAGTTGGGTGTTTGTGTTGGGTAATTTCGGACTGAGCTTGAGTAATTGGGCCAAAATAATTTTTAATGGCCATTTTGCTTTTGATTTGAGAATTGCAATTGTGGCCTTTTGGTCTTCTAACCCTTTTAAATTTAATTTAAATAAACTTAGCAATTTTTAATAAATGTGGTAAAATTATAATTATTATATATACTACTAATTACTTTAATTAATTATCTATTAAATACATTGTTCTTCCTAAATTGTAACACTAATTTCGAATTTCACATATTAATCTAATTAAGTAGAAGTTAAAGAGTAATTTATCAAATTAATTATAGAACCTATGTAATGTACATATAAGAATTATTTTAATAACCTTGGAAATAGTAAATATATTTGTAATTGCATAATGTTAATACTACGCGATTAATTTCAAAACTATCACTTAATTAATTTTTGAAAATTGGTATTTGTTACTAAAAATACTTTAAAAACATTATTGTAAATTATTAAGTATAAATTAATTAATCTTAAAAGGGAGGGTAAAAATTGGCCGCCAACAGGGTTCACTATCTTGCACAATCTGCTGATTTGTCTATATCCTCTTGTCTAGCCATAACTAGGCTCTTCCTGAATCAACTAACTACTCGTTGGTCCATTCTCATATTTATATTCTGCGTAATCTCTCTTGGGATATGTCCATTGCCTTAACTTGCCTCTTGCACTGGCTCCTGATGTATCAAGTGCCCATTCGCACTTATTTATCAATAACATCCTGGCGGGGAACTCTTACTGCCTCTCCCCGCCGTCGTGCTTGCATAATGTTCTAGAGTCGCGACATATCTGTAGGATCTGAATAAATGCAACCTCATCCCTTTCGCCTTTTTACCACATTCTTCATTTACCATTCCATAGTTATGTGAACCACTTCACTCCGACTTAATACCACATCACATCATCTTGCCCACTTTAGGGGAGCACTAAGATTTAGTGCTATGACGATCAACCAATAAATCTTTTAACTCTTCATCTTTGGTGTCTTTTCACATTATCAATGACCCTTACTCGCTTATGGTAACCCTTCTGTACTAGGGATAATTGAATTCCTTATGCATAAGGGTGACACCTAGTGTAATTGGCACACTTAGTCCTTTAAGCTTAACTCTAGTGCTTGCTTTTGGGAAGTATCTTCCTAAATGAACTTTAAAGGTTATTCTTTTGTTGTCCATTTTATTATTGCTGGAATGCTATCTCTAAAATTCTCACTATGCCGACTATTACAAATCTTCTGATCCCTAATTCATGTTCAGTTTATCTTGTTCACTAGCCTATACGAATTTCTACTGCTCCGGGGGTCTAACTTAGCCTTCTGGTAATCACGTTCGAGTCACCAAATCATTTCTCAAAATGAGTGTATGACTTTATGGCTTATACAGTTTTATTGTCTGAAGGCCTATCACCTCTTGTCTTTTTCTTCACTTGACTATAGACTCTGTCATTCCGTCATATTTTGCTTTACCGTTATCACCCATTTATCACATCTTACTCATAATGTTTCATTTACTCTCTTCTTATTCGCCGGCTAATATTTATGTCTATCAATTTATTATGAAAACTTCAACAAAACGTTCTTTCACTTTTAGCTCCCCTTGCTTTATCTCCCTTTCTCTTCGGGACGCCTAACATTTTCTCTCTTTTCTTTTTACTGGGGGGGGGGTCATACTAAGGTAAATATTCATCCCTTCTAGGATTCCACTGCCTATCTTCTGAAATTTCTGAACATTCTAGTATTCGTATTTGACTGTACTATTCTAGAGTGCACCATCTGGGTGTCTCACAAGGAGATCTATTACTACGTTTGGACTCTCCGTTGGAAATGTTAGCTAATGATAACAATCCATCCACAATTTTGGGTTACTCTAACCCCAGCAGGATCCTGATATCCCATTCTTTTCTTAAACTATATCTGTTAGTTCCCATAAGGCATAACTGAGATGGGTGTGGCCAATTGTTACTATTGAAAGTAACTCATAATTCTTATATTTCTCTACCTGGATTGTAAATACTGATATTCTTCACTAACTTGGTACCTCGTACCCTTCTTCACCTTGCTTCTTTTACTTGTTGAAACTTGTATCTACCTTCTGATTCTCTTATTGCTTTTTACCATGTGGGTAGATAGATATTCATGCCTTAGGGCTCCTTATCAAGAATCTTACACGTCATAGTACACACAAGATCTGCTTAAGACCTCACATTTACTCATCATAAGCATGATGAAAAATCGAGTTGCTCTTACTCAACTCTTCCATAGCCACATTCAATCTCTTATCAACGGTCTTTCTGGATGTAGGTATCATTGTATTACGAATAAAATAGAATATATGAGTTTGAATTCTTACAACTAAATTGTACCACATGATCTACCGTAAGAAGAAAGAGTGATAGTCCTAAATGCCCAGTAGCCTCCTGTTTATAAGTGTAGTGCATAACACACCCATAAATAAGACTCTACTAGAAACGGCTTGTAGATTCCCTAGGATAGAACTACTCTGACACCACTTTTGTCATGACCCAAACCGAAGGGCCGTGATGGGCACCTGGTGCCTAACTCAACTGAATACCAACGTAACATATCCTTCTTATCATACTATCATGGGTAAATGAACCAAAAAGTCTGTCATGAAATAACCAGAATTAAACATAAGAGAATACTCGACATAGGACGACCCAACATGGTATACAAACTCATACATGTGACATACGGGCCTATAAGACCAAAATGGTGATTTGTACACTTAAAACATAGGCCGACAATGTCATACAATTATCCATATACATGACATCTATCTACAAGCCTCTAAGAGTACATAAATGACATAAAGGCCAAGACAGGGTCCCGCCATACCAATCAGTACATGTCCAAAGCATACTGACCAAATAGGCAGCTTTGGAGCAAGTGCAGTGCACCAATACCTTCTACTGAGCTGATAGCCTATTAGAAGGACTGCCAACCTATCTATCGGGACCTACGGGCATGAAACGCAGCGTCCGTAGGAAAAAAAGGCGTCAGTACAAATAAAGTACCGAGTATGTAAGACATAAAAAGCTGTATATAAAAGACATGAAAGAAACATGGAGTAAATGACTTAACCTGTAAGTCTGAATAGCAAAATGAATCATGAAACCTTCATAGTGTCATTTATATGTGTATAAATATCATATCATGCATAGGTATATAATTACATAACATCCTCAAGCCTCTAAGGGAATCCCATCATATCACATCAGCCTCAATGGGCGAAATCATCAACGTACACTAGCTAATCAGGTAGTGGTGTGTATATAATACCGTAACCTTTCCCCATACCCCATATACATATAATATACGCTTATATAACGCCATTTGTTCATGGGTCAATATATATGTATAAATGAATCCAATGCATAAGGAAGTAAGTCGATAAGATCTCTCAGAATGTCATAAGACCAATATGCCTTCGGTTAATATCATGAAATAAACTTTATCAACTTACGTATTATCTGAGACCCATGAACAGATGATATAATAAGTGGACACATGGGGAATCAAGAACATACGAACCCATAGTACTTCTAAGAACAAAGTCATTAGTGAAAGTTTCGCATTTGCTCGTTTCATTTATATCATATGGATCATGCCAAAAGGGAAGAAGGGATAGCCTTAACATACCTTATCGTAGTCTGTCCAATGACCACATTAAACTCGTCTCACCGCACTTTAATCTACAACAGCGATAATAATACTGTCGTTAAGCTACGAATGATGCAACTATCGTGCAATGAATGACAAGCTTATTTTATATTAAAACAGACAGCATCTCCAATGTTTTCCTTGCTTTCCCAAGTCCATAAAAATAACAAGAACACATACAACCTTCAACTATATACCTTCAACACCACAGCTCACCCAACATCCCAACAACATCAATCAATCTACACAACAACAAGTTCACAAATGTCACCTACGAAACTACTATTTAACACGACGAGCGACAAGCTTGGATTGGAACCAAACCCCATCTCTTTTTCCCATCTCCCCTATACTTACAACACCATCAAAAGGTCTAGCATATAAACATACATATTGACATGACATTCCAACCTTATATCCATCATAGAAGTAACATCAAACAACCTAACAAGATATAACAACAACGTGGACAACTTCTAGGTATTGTGTGGTTGCTTCTTCTCCTATTTACAACATCATAAACATACTCAACATATTGACTAGCCTAACAATAATAAGAACATTATAACAAAGCTAGTCCCCAGGATTTCCAGCCATATGAAATCATATACACAATTCCAAAATAGTCCAATAAGAGACAACAACTTCTTATACAACTTCAAGTTTTATCTTGTAATTGTTCATCCAAATAACTTAACCAACACATAGACAAGAATAAGCCTAAGAAATAGGATGTTATACATACCATAAATAATCATAACATACTCAAACCAAAGCTTCCCTTAGCTTACAAGCACCCTTAAATACATCACAACACCATAGAGACTCTCTTCTTCACTTAGGCTAACTTTTGAGGCTAGGTTTAGGTAAAACCACCTTGGATTCAACTTGGAACCTTGGAGAACTGTTAGGGAAGTGTTGAGAGAGTATGGGAAGTGTCCTTGTTCAAAAATGGCCGAAAATGAGTCGTCCCTTTAAGATGTTCAAGGGTCGTCCACCGCCCAAGTGGGTCCCACTGGGAGCAGCTATTGGGTTTTGGTATGATATGTTTGTTTACATATATGAGTATGACGGGGCTCAGTCACGTACTTTATATAGTTTTACACTCTATTAGTGGTCTATAGAAGTTATGTATAGTTGGACATTATGTGGCCTTGTCGGCTTTTATTTTGATATATAGTTATCCATAGCAGCCTTGTCGGCTCGCCCTACCGTATTTCGCATATATATGTACATATGTCTTTTGGGTATGTTTCCTCACGCATGTTATTCACATGATTTAGCAGTTTATCGACAGATGTTATGCATGACCTACCCCTATTTCATGTTTATATCTTAGACGTATGCTTAGGGGTGTTTGACAGGTAGAACTCGGGCACTCGTCATGGCCCATCAATTTGGGTCGTGACACTCAAAGAAAGTCACATATAGCCTAAAAGACTATTTAATGAATCAAAGAGCCAAAATGGAATCTAAAAGTCTCAACAAGGAATATCATTTCAATCATTTTTCATTTCAAACCACCAACAATTCATATGTTAAAGTGTAAATATGTTGGTACCAAACAAGCCACATGTTGATTCATGGACAAAAAGATCACACCCAATAATCATTTTATTCAGTACTAACTACTAAACTAACTAAATAAAAAAATTGCCTAAAAAGACAAAAATTAAACAAGACTAATCCCTTAAGAAAGTTATCACGCTATCCATCATAGGGAAAAGTCACCCGGTTTGACACAAATCATTTCCTTGAAAAAAAACCGCGGCATAAAAAAATAAGGAGTTTAATTAACACTACTACAACTAAATAAAGTAACAAAATAAAAAGAATAAAACTAGTGCTAACATGCCAAAAATAAACTACAAATATCACCAATAAACTACAAAAGTTCACTAATCTGTCAAGTTCACAAAATAATCATTTTCCAAATACATCCATCATATATAAATGAGCCAACCCAACCTAACGTGTTGCACTGTCCTCGATGCAACTAAACAAAACAAGGTAAAATGGTGAGAGGTGCTCCCTGAAAGTTGCATCACTCGAAGATGGAGGTACTGGAAACTGTGAGCCCCAAGTCATACTCGTCACGGTCATCTGATCCACAAAATTACCTCAGTGTGTTCATCATCTTTCTCAAGAACTTGCTCTTCTTCTCATGTTCTCTCTGCTTCAGCTGCCTCTGCTCAATCTTACCCAGTTTGGCTTTAATGGCATGCTACTCTCAAACAAGATCTATCAAAGATGGACTCTTTACTGCCCTAGACGGACCTGTAGATGTGCTCTCTCCAGATAGTCTAGAAGGGAGACCAGCCACAAGGTGGCAAACCTGTGACTCCATGCCATAGACCTGGCGAGAGACATACCCGAGTGTGAGAGGTCCGTGCTCAAGTGGTACAATGGCAGTAGAAGTACTTGTGGCAACTGCGGGAGAATCGAGCATCTCAGTAGTGGTGTCAGGAAATTGGCCAAATGAGGGAGATGCTACATCAATCTTTCTTTTCTTCTGTGTATTCCCCGCTCCGTTTCTCATCAATGGATGAATGAGCATCTCTGGATTTTTTTTTCTCTGTAGGTCTCTTCTCCACTCCCACTTCATAGCATAAATGAGTGATCAAGGATTTGAAGAGTAAACTCTTAGTCCTCTCCGCAACAACCTCTTCTCTCTCATCAACAATAATCTGTCCCACATTCACTGGTGTGCCCTTCATGATAGTGCAAATCACCCTTGCCTTCTCAAGTGTAACCTCTGTCTCATTATATGAAGGCATGACTCGAGCATAGATAAGGAGAGCCAAGTTTTGGCTTCGGTAGTGAACTCAAAAGACTCGATCCTTGAGTGTTTTTTCTGTCCAATTCGGTATCTTTCCGCCATGCACATGGTCCACAAACCATTGTGCGCCCAAGTCTTTAGCTCTATCCCTATACCCCTTATTGTTAACATTGGGAAGGTTGTAGTATTCCTTTATCATTTCTAGATCAAAGCGGACTTTCTTGCTCCTGACAATGACAACTAAATCATTCCTCAAGTCGGTCTCCAACGCATTTGCATAAACTTCCCTTGTCACTTCATGATTGGCTTTTCTTGGTTCCATAGCAAAGCGAATCCATCCACTCGACACCAACGTTCCATAGAACTCGGGACATTGACCTTCAAGTTCGGACAAAAGAATGCCTTTTTTCTAGATCATGCTTCTACATAGCTGTTTGTCATAGCTGTGGGAACATCTTGGTGATGAGAACGTGTCCCGACCAAAGTACCCTTCTTGGGCAACTTGGTCGGCATATTCTTGAACATTTTCATTTGATGTCAAAGCCATTTTCAAGCTCGAGATACCTACAAAAGGGGAAATCATGTTAAAAACTCTTATCAACCACTTAAAGCATTGTATTAGGAGGTATTTAGGCCAAAGAAAGTGATCAAAAAAATTAGGATTAGAATTTGCATAATTATTGTTTTGCTGCTTGGGCACTAATGAATCACGATGGCGGAATTGTATCACAATATGGAAGAACGTTTTTATTTTTAGCAGATTTAATACAACACAATCGAGGAAAGAGCACTGTGATACCAAAGAGCAATTATACTCTCAGCATAATTAGACCTACGAAATCGCGGAAGGGGGCATCGCGATCGCCAAGGTCTTTTTCCTCGCCCAGTAACTGTTCGTTTGGGCATTCCATCAAACAGTTCGTCTGCACCAATATTTTCTGTTCCATTTTCAGTCCATTTTAGCATACATCTTACCCAAATATTTGCAACAATAAACACTCACACTCAACCAACCTCACCCAGCAAGCAAGAACAAATTTCACACACAATAATGACATCAAATACCTAAGATTTTCAGCCCGAAGCATGAAGAACCATGGATTTTTCTTCCACTAATTTAGCACAAAGAAGAGGAATAATTGAGTTTAAGGAGGAGGAGAGCTATGAAGCACGTACCTTTGAGAATGGGGAGTGTAGATAGCAATGGAATTGAAGAATTGAGAGTTGGGGATGATTTCCAAGAGTTAGGGGAGTATGAAGAGGTTTTACTGTATTTTGGGCAGAAGTGAGTTCTCTTTAGATTTTCAGTATTTTTGAAACTTACCTGATGAGCCGCGATTTCTTTAGTGAAAATGTGTTCACGAAGAACAAATGTTTCCCAAAACACGCGACCGCGTTTCGCCCATCGCGATCGTGAAGAGATAAGGAAATATTTTGTTCATCACGAACGCGAGACTGTTACCATGAACGCGAAGCTCTGTAATTTTCTTAAACTGCTGGTTTGGGTTGCCCGGACTATGCAACCTGCTAAAATAAACTCCAAAAAATATGAAAATTGGCAGATTAGTCACGTTCAATATACTAAGCTATTCTAAAAAAGAAAATTTCAAAAAAAGATTTAAAATCTTGAAGACGATAGGTTGCCTCCCACCAAGCATCACATTTAACGTCGTGGATGATGATGTCCAAATCCACTCCTCAAAGAGTAAGAGGACAAAGTCGCATGCAATATAATACACCCAACTATGAGTCAGGGTCGAATCCCATAGAGAACAATATGTAGGCGATTAGGCAAGTAAGAGAATTATCACTTATTATACTAAGCCAAACACTAATAGGTGTTTTCGAGAAAAAATTATAACCAATTGCGAAAATTTAAGTTAACCTAGAAAGCGAGTAAAATGATCAATGGCTACAAGCATGGATACATTGGGAATTACACTCAAGTAACGATCCAATGTATTTCACGATTTTACAAATATGAGTGAGTTTATGTTAATTAGCCTCGGATAATAATTCTTTATTAGCTTCTTCGGAAGACTAACAAGACTCCCTAATTGAATTATCCCTATAAAAATAACGAGACTAACTGTATCGGATGTGGCTATAAGTAGTTCAATCCTATCCCTAGGTAGAATCTATAAAGTGAGGGTTAACGCCTCAAGTTCTTGTAGTTTATTCTTTCCCAATCCAAAATTACTTTTTCCTAGATTATCGAAATTAATGGGCGAGTCCTAGGGATAGATAATCCCTTTGGAAACATTAAAGAACAAGAATAATTAAAGAAATAATAACTCACTTCAATATTAATAAAAGTCATTCAACACATAAGCACAACAAAATATTCAATCCAAATTTAACAATGAATATTTCCATAAACAAGATTCAAATATTGGAATTGATACCACACACTTTAATATTCTATACAAAGCAAGGAAATAAAGAAATGAGTAAAAATGGGTAAGAAATTCTCAACCAAAGAATTCAAATCTTTAAGTACCAAGTGTGTGTGCAAGGACCCTAGCTCCAAGCTTGTAGTTTTGTCCAAAGATATGCCAAAGATCCTGTCCAAATGGGCTAGGTCGTGAATTTGTGGGTTTGGGGAAGAAAAAATGAGAAATGTCCAAGTTGTCCAGGTCTAAAGCCTGTAGGCCGCACCTGTGGAAGAATAATCGCAGCTGCGGCACCGCAGATGCAAAATTCTACTCACGGATGCGAGTCTTGTGAGGAACTAGCTGCTCCGCATAAGCGGCTCTGCAAATGCGGACATCTACCACATAAGCGGCTACATAGAAGCAGCTTTCCAATCGCAAGTGCGATACCAGTGGAACATTGGCAATTCCGCAGATGCGGTTACCCTCTCATAGATGCAGACAGAATTTTGCAGATGCAAAATCACTAACTGCATTTGCATTTCTTTAATTATTTTTGCTCAATTTTACTTTATTTGATCTCAACTCTCTTCAAGACTCGTTGTACCTAAAATACTAGAAATGTGCAACATAAATTGCTCATCTTATAATTAAAGGATACAAAAACTAAAGAAAAGAGGCTAAAATAAGTGGTAGTAATCACCACTCATCAACACCCCCAACTTAAAGCTTTTGCTTGTCCTCAAGCAAATCAAAACCAAAAACTCAATGAGGCTCTACCATTTTTTTTTAAATCATGGCTCTACCATTTTAAACTCAATTAGCATCGCTATCATTTCCGAATCACATTCTTCAATTGATCACAACACTTATGGTTTTGGTAGATAATAATAAGTAGGCTCAAGCATATGAACTTCAACCAAATAACTCCCTCATTTAAAACTCAATCCCAAAAATACAATGGACTTTCAAAATAATTAAATGACAACAACCAAGCCTCAAGAAGTGACTCAAAAGCACTTATTGATGTCATCAATCCATCATAATCCATGTTCCCTCACAACAAGGAAAGTCCCAAAATCACCATATGTACAATAACAATACAAGGGACAAATGCATAAAAACACTCACTCTCAACAAGGAATTTCAAGTGTTACAAATATCTTGCCATAAGCTTGCCCTTATTTTAATTTGCCGTCAATTCAAGAACATTCGGTTGGAGATCCCATAAGGACTTTTTAAGGTTGTAATGTAGGCTTAGGGAAAGGTAGGATATGCATTTGGGATACAAGTGACTACGCCCTCCTTGATCACTACTCACATTTGTCTTTTTTTTTTTTTTTTTGTATTTTGCTTCTGTTTAAACCACATAGCCCTTATTTACCACTAGTTACCAACATTGAACCATCTTGAATTACCTCTCTAATTTTATGAAAACTCCCTTTTATATATATATATATATATATATATATATATATATATATATATATATATATAAAAGGGAGTTTTCAGAAAATTAGAGAGGTAATTCAAGATGGATATATATTTCTTTTGGAGCTTGAGTATCTTCATATAACACAACTTTGAGGTATTTTCTTCTACGCACCATGTACATCTTCACCATTTTTCAATTGACACCAACACTCCTAACTTAGGCTTTTAGCCTCATTCTATATATATATATATATAAGGGAGAGTTTTCAGAAAACTAGAGAGATAATTCAAGATGGATATATATTTCTTTTGGAGCTTGAGTATCTTCATATAACACAACTTTGAGGTATTTTCTTCTACACACAATGTATATCTTCACCATTTCTCAACTGACACCAACACTCCTAACTTAGGTTTTTAACCTCATTCTTAACATTCAAGGAGTGACAGGTTCAAAAGAGGAAATTATTTCACAAAAGGGTAAAGGTTTGTAATGTGGTAACTAAAGAAAAGGTTAAAGGCTAGAATAGGGTTAACTAGTGATAATATTTATGCAATGATATGCTCGAAAGGCTAAAGAGGCTTTTTCAAAGATCATGAAGAATACCTAAGGTCATCCCTCCAACCAAACATAATTAAGATTGGCATTGAAAGACCAACTGGGCAAGTTCTAGATGATGAAAGTGAGCACAAGAAATATTTTTAACAAAAACTAACACACATGGCACATGAACTAATCAAGACGGATCAATTTCACTTCTTAATAGGAATAATTAGGGCAATATTATGCCAACTAGTGGGCGAAGATTCACAAAATGAGCCAAAAAGCTATCATAAAAACCATTTTACCCCATGCAACTTACCTTTTCAATTTACAACACAAATTACGGAGGGATATTATCAATTCACAACCACATGCAAAAGACTAACTTTATTAGTACCAAATAATTCAAAAGTCTCCACATAACTAAACTAGAATAATTCCCTTAAGAAAGTTGTTACGCCATCCATCATAGGGGAAAGTCACCCGGTTCAACACAAAAATATTCCTTAGGAAAGAACCGTGGCAAAAAGAAAATCAAAGAAATTTATTGAAAAGTATATTACTACTAAAGAGATAAAAATAATATAAACTAAACACTTTTAAAGAAAATTAAATTAAAAAAATGACTAATATTAAAGGAATACAAAGAAATAAACTAAGAACTACTAAAGAAAATAAAATAAAATATCAAAAGCGACTAATCCGCAAATACATCACCAATCACAAACTAAGCCCGGAAAGGGCGCATGATCATCCACAATAATAAAACAAGCCCGACAAGGGCACACAATATCCATACAAAAGCATAAGTCTGGCAAAGGCACAAATCAAGCATAGATGTACAAATAAAGTATACTCCCTAAAGCCACCCCCTACTAAAAACAATGTAGTATCCTAACTCCATAATATTAGAATTAAATAAGAGTAGTTTGAGTGTCTCCCTGAGGTCTGCATCAGACTAGGAGACTGTTGGAAAAGGCTCATCACTGCTATGTAGATCTCTTGGCTTCATCATCACTGGTATCATCAGTATCAACATCATCCGATAAGAAAGAGTACCCCTCATTGTCGTCCTTGTCCTTGACCTATATCTTCTTGTTCGATTGCCCCCATTTGAAGTTGGTCTTGATGCCTCTCCACATCTTTACCATGAACTTGCCCTTCTTTTGGTTTTTCTCTTTATCCTTCTAGAAGTTTGCCTGGAGATCGACATGAGAGTTGTACATATTGCCATATGCTATCTCGAGCCTGCTAACAGAAGCTGCTAACTTTTCATGCTACTCAGTGTGGGTTTTATGGGCCTCCAGGTATGTCTTCATCTCTTCTCTAGTATAGTAGGCAAGCATAGGCTGGGAGTGTGAGGACCCTAGGGAGCTGTGACACTAAGTCACGAATGGAGGCAAGCAGGGAATTGAGCATCCCAAAGGGTCCCTCAACCTGTGTAGCTTGTGAGGAGGACCCCTCACCTATAGCAATTTCCATCTTCCTCTTCTTGCTCTTTAGAACACTGCCCTCTCCTGTCACTCGCAGTGGGTGAAATGGTTTGTCCGCCGTTATCCAATGATCTCCATCCCACACCTCAACCTACGCACGCCATCACAACTCTGTAATCAATGACAGAAATATCAATGTCGATCTATCTTGAAGCACGTACTCCTTCAGCTCCTGAACGACGTAATAACCGACATTCACTGGAATGCCCTCAAGGATGCAAGAAACCATCAGGGCCCTAACATATGGAACATCAAACACGTTCCCAGAAGGAGACACTCTGCTCGCAATGACATACAACCACATTTTTGCTTCGGCTGTGAAATCACTACATTTGATGCCCATCTTCTTTTTAGCTCAACTTACTGTTTTTCCTACAGGACAAAGTTATGAGACTAGCCAATCACCATTTTGGCATGTATCTCTTTCTCACATTGGCTCGAGCGGGTGGTTTTGAAGCCATAGACACCATTTATCTCTTCAAGTCCAAATTTCACAATCTTTCCCCTTATTGTAAGTTCATGGTTTTGGAAATGTGTACGCTTTAAGTTCGTGTACAATTCTTGCACCCATTCCTCATTGTCCTTGCACGGAGTGGGGATGAAGCCGGTCTAGTCGCTTCAAACCAGCTGGCCATGAAAATCCGGAAGAAGCTCGGCCACTTTGTCATCGGCAATTCCTTTCTCAAGTTTGAGCTTATTTGTGAGGATATTAGCATCATACCAGCTTTGACAATCGGAAGACATGAATCTATTGGCATTATAGTTCAAGCCTCAACCACTTCTTCAATTTCATGATCAAGCGTCGCCTTTTCATTCATGTTTGGGTCCATTTTTTAAGCTTAAAGTATCTAAAAAATCAAAACCAAGTTAGTCGGGCATTAGAATCATGTTAAGAAATTTAAAATACTGCAATTAGACCAAAGAATCAAGCCAAACTTGTTTCAGAAGCTTCAGTTGCAAAGCTATTGGAATTGCCAAATTCTGCCAATATCGCACCTGCGGAAAAACCATCGTAGGTGCGGTTTCACTTTTGCAGAAGTTTTTCGCTTCTGCGGTGTTTAATTGCTCAACTGATTTTGCACCTGTGGAAGAATCTTCACATGTGCGGGGCCGCATCTATGCCCTTTTCTTCATAGAGGCGACTTTTTATTAGATTTTACAAGAGTCCAGAAACTGTCAATTTTTTTTTCCAAATCAAGATTTAGGCACGAAATTTATACTCAAGACTTCTAAATTAGTGCACTAAATGACCACACGACTTGGTTCCATAAGATTGCAGTTCATTTCGTTGAACATTTAACGAGCAACGAGAAGGTTATGATTCTTTAAATCAAGTAGATAATCAGACTTCCCCACTTTTATTGTTCAACAACACACAACACACACAATTTCACTCAACCGATTTCCCTCACCCCTAAATATAATAATGATCGATATGGAACAAGGGCTGTGGGAAAACGGCTATGGTAAATTGAGAAGAATAAGAAGAAGAAGAATAAGAAGAAGAAGAAGAAGAAGAAGAAGAAGAAGAAATAGAAGTAGAGGAGAGAGAGGGGAAGAGTATACCTGGTTGCCTTGTGTGCGAGTAGTAGAAATCGAGAGCAATGGAGATGTAGAGTAGTAGTTATGTGAGAGGTAGAGGAATTAGAGTTTGGGGGAAAAGGGGTTAGAGTTTTACATGTTGAAGAGAGGGATTTGCTCATTAAACATACCCGACTTTCGCATCTGCGAAAACCTAAGCGCTTCTGCGAGGGCGCTTCTGTGGATTAAGGTCAGCTTCAGTGTATATCACGCTTCTGCGACGCTTTTATCGCTACTACAGTACCACATCTTTGAGAATATTTTCGCAGATGTGATTACACCGGAGATTAGATAGCAAACTGGGTAGCCACTGTTTTGTTGTTCTTCCAATACCTCAACATGCTCAAATCAACTCCAAAAATTCAAAAAATTTGCAGATTAGTCAAAAATAATATATTAAGCTATTCTAAAAAACGAAAAATTCAAGAACAACTTAAAAATTTGAAAATGATAGGTTGCTTCCCACCAAGCACCGCATTTAACGTCGTGGCACGATGCGAGTAAACTTTACCACTTTTCTCGCCACTTGGAGATATGAATTGGGCACCCAACTTGGAATCAAGCTTGTGACCACGAGTGGTGGGGGGTGGTAAGCAGATGATCAAGCCAAATGCCATTTTCTTCATTTAGCATTCCTTGGCTTTCTTTTGAGGTATGTCATTTTGCGTTTTTGAACTTTCAAATTGTAAAATGTATGGCATTTACCTTTCCTTTTCGCGATCACTCATTGTCTCATGTAGTTCAATTCCCATATCGCCACATAACTCCAATGTTGAGAAATGCTTGAAATGTGACATCAAGCCTCCAAATTGTGATTTTTTTTTGGGGGGGATTTTGACATCCTCTTTGTCCCCCAAACATGAGTCAAGTTCAACCATACGCTCAATTACGCAAATCAACTCTAATTCTATTTTTTTCTCGACATTACCAACAAGCATGGCTTCGGTTGGTGGATGTTCAATTCTTGATTCTTGATTCGAGCTCCAAGCCATTTTGGATACTATTTTCCAAAATCTCCTATAAGGTTCTTTGCTCCTTGTTTCCTTCCTCAAGTAGGCACTTCATCATGAGTTTGAACTCTTCGTTTTTCCCATGCTCATTTTCTTCTACTTCCAAATCCATATAAATATCAAAACCAAAAGTATAATCGTCATAGTGGGGGTTCGGAGTAGGAAGAATGACCAAGCACAATCACCCAAATGGTCATTTTGACCACCACACATATCAGAAATACTCTACTCATGGGTTTGAGATTGTGCGCACAATCCGCCCCCGAGAGAATTTAAACAATTTTGCCTCGAGTGTCGTCCTCCAGAATAAAGACAAGAGTCATCAAATTATGAACAACTGCCATCCAACCAATTTTTTTTATATGATGCCATTTTCAAAAACTAAGAAAATAAACAAGAAACTGAAAAAGAAAACAAACAAAAACAAGAAAAATAATTACTAAACAAAGATAAGAAAAATACTACAAAATATTCACAAGCTTGGACCAAAGCACGTACGCTTACTTCTGAAATAACCTAACACCAAATTGCTCCCCGACAACGGCGCCAATCTTGATGACGTCCAAATCTATTCCTCAAAGAATAAGCAGACACAGTCGCATGCAATATAATATACCCAACTATGAGTCAAGGTCGAATCCCACAAAGAACAATAAGTAGGTGATCAGGCCAGTAAGAGAATTATCGCTTATTATGCTAAACCAAACACTAATAGGTTTTTTTGATAAAATATTATACCTAATTGCAGAAATGTAGACTAACCTAGAAAGCGAGTAAAATGACCAATGGCTATAAGCATAGATACATGGGGAATTACACTCAAATAACGATCCAATGTATTTCACGATTTTACAAATATGAGTGAGTTTTTGTTAATTAGCCTCGTATAATAATTCTTTATTAGCTTCTTCCTAAGACTAACAAGACTCATAATTGAATTATCCCTAAAACAATTAAGAAATTAAGTGCACCCGATGTGGCTACAAGTAGTTCAATCCTATCCCTAAGTAGAATCTATAAAATGAAGGTTAACGCCTCAAGTTCTTGTTAGTTAATCTTTTCCAACCCCAAATTACCTTTTCCAAGATTAATTCAAAATTAATGGGTGAGTCCTAGGGTTAGCCAATCCATTTTGAAATATTAAAGTGTCACGACCCAAATCCCAAACCCGGTCGTGATGGTGCCTCTCGTGAAGACAAGGCCAGCCAATTCGAATCATAACTCATTTTAAGCAGTTAATTTAACAAGAGAACAACACAACACAGTTTAATAGCAGTCATTTGCGGAAAAAAATATAGTGAACCATCCCAACAATAGCCCAAACCGGGGTGTCACATCGTCATGAGCAACTAATGAAATCCTAATAACAAAATTTCAATTACAATATCTCTGGCACAAATTAGTTGGAGAAAGTGGGAACAACAAGATAAAAGAGATACGGGGCTGCGGACGCCAACAGCTACCTCGTAGTCTCTGAGTCACCGCTCTGACAGTCGTAGTCAATGCCTAGGAGCGGAATCAATAATGCCTGAATCTGCACACATGGTGCAGGGAGTAAAGTGAGTACTTCCAACTCAGTGAGTAACAATCATAAATAACAACTGAAGGAAAACACGTAAAGCACACGGCAATGCATAATGAAGCAGTAAAACATTATTGAAAACAGTACATCAGTAAGAAATAAAGTAAAATCTCCCCAGCTCTAGTTACCAGTTGCCGTTGTTAGCAACTGTAACATCCTTGGGCTCAGCATCATTTAAAACAGTAAAAATCTCCCCATCTCTAGTTACCAGTTGCCATTGTTACCAACTGTAACATCACTGGCTATATTTCCATATCATCTCAGCAGCTCTATTTACCAGTTGCCATTGTTACCAACTGTAACATCAATGGGCTATACTTCCATAATCATCTCCCCAGCTCTAGTTACCAATTGCCATTGTTACCAACTGTAACATCACTGGGTACCCTGCACTCACTGGGGGTGTACAGACTCCGGGAGGGGCCCCTTACGGCCCAAGCGCTATATCAAGCCAGCTCGTGGCACATAGAGTATCTCAGGCCCTCGGCCTCATATCACTCAGTAAAACCTCACATCTGGCCCTTGGCTGCACTCAGTCAGAAAATCATTACAAGCCCCTCGGGCATAGTAAAACAGTGGTTCTCAGCCCCAAACATCATTTAAAATATTGTGTAAATCTCAAAAACTAAGTAAAAAGTGGCTGAGTTGTACAATAGTGGAAACAACATGACTGAGTTCAAGTAATAAGCACAAATAGTGAGGAAATAGTGATAAAAATCCCCGGAGGGTTCAAACGATTGGCACGAAGCCCGAATATAGCAATCAGCCCCAAACAAGATGGTAACAAGTAAGTTTCAATCAATTGCGTAGTAAAATCATCAATCGGGATGGAACATGTCATAATCCCCAGTAGTAAACGACTCCACGCTCATCATCGAGCGTGTGCCTCACTTTAATATAGCACTACGATGTGCAATATCCGGGGTTTCGAACCCTCAGAACATCATTTACAATCACTACTCACCTCGAACCGGCTAAATTTCTAGCCCACGATGCCTTTGCCCTTCGAATTGGCCTCCAACGTGCGTCAAATCTATCCAAATTCAGAACAATTACGTCACAATATGTTGAGGGAACAAAGCCCACGCGAAAATAATCAATAAATATTAAGAAATCCCAAAATTAGCAAAACTCCGAGCCCCGGGCCCACTTCTCGAAATTCAGTAATTTTTTACCTCAACGGGTTCCTTATCTTCCCACGAGTTCAACCATACAAGATTTATCAAAGTCCGACATCGGTTCGACCTCCAAGTCTTAAAATTTAAACTTAAAGGTATTCCACAATTTTCTCCAACTTAAATCACCAATTACATACTAGAATGGCAATAGGTTTGGATAATTTGACCAAGATTGAGTTAAGAAGACTAACCCCAATGCTTCTCTCGAAAATCTTCCAAAAATCCTTCGAGATTTCGCTTCAATCCGAGTTCCCTAGCTCAAATTATGTTCAAGATTGCCAAAACCCCCTGCTTTAAGAATTTGTTCAAGAAAATCTCTTTTGGATATAGTTTTGAGGTTGATTTGTGGTGATTTTATGGTATTTGGAGGTGTTTCTCTTCGTGGGTAACGGAAAAAATGGGTTTTGCACGGCAAATGGGCACTGATTTCTTTTTATAAAGGGTCGAAAATCGAGACAAAACGACCCTGTCGAGGTTAAATATGCGATCGCATATCTGTCGCATAACAAATATGCGGTCCGCATATTTGACCTAGCCATCGCAAATTGTACCCTAGTCTTCATTGCAAATTCAATGTGAGGCATGGTTTGCAGTCCGCATTTCAAGAATGCGATCGCATTCTCTACCGCATTATTGTCGTTAATTTTTGCTCAAAACACTGTCTTGATCTGCGGTCTCAATATGTCAGATATGCAGTCCCCATTTAAGAAATGCGACTGCATTTCTGACCGCATCCTTGACACGAATCTTGCCCAGAAATCTGTTCAAGTTTGCGATCTCCTTATGAGATATGCGGTCCGCATTTCTGAAATGCGACCGCATTCTCAGCTTCTGGTTTTTCTGCAAATTTCTCTTCCAACGAGGAAATAGTCCGTTCAACCATCCAAAACTCACCCGAGGCCACAGGGACCTCAACCAGATACACCATCTACTCCATAACCTTATTCGAACTTGTCCCAACCTTAGGAAAGCTCAAACAATCTCTCAACGCCAAATTCGAGTCGGATTCAAGCCTAAGGATTTCAAAATCTTCTAAATTGCTCTCTTGATCTAAACCCAACCAAACCACGTCCAAATGACTTGAAATTTTGCACACAAGTCCTAAGTCACATATCGAAACTATCGCAACTTTCGGAATCCCATTCCGACCCTCAGATCAAAATTTCGCCTAACAACTGGAAATCGCCAAAGTTCTAACTTCACCAATTCAAGCCTAATCCTACACGGGATTTCCAAAACCAATTCCGATCACACTCCTAAGTCTTAATTTACCTCCCGAAACTAATCGAATCGTCGGAATTCGCATCCGAGTCCTCTAACTCATAAGTCAATATCCGGTTGACTTTTACAACTTAACCCTTCTTGAAAGAGACTAAGTGTCTCATTTCTTACCAGATCTACTCCTAACGCAAACCATTCAACGTGATTACATAAAGCACGGCAAATGAAGCATGATAAGGTAGAAAGGGGGGAAACGGAGTGGTAACTCATGAGACGACTGGCCGGGTCGTCACATAAAGAACAAGAATAATTGAAGAAATAATAACTGGCCTCAATATTAATGAAAATCATTCAATACATAAGCACAACAAGATATTTAATTCAAACTTTAACAATGAATATTTCCATAAACCAAATTCAAATATTGAAATAAATATTACACACTTAGATATTCAATACAAAGCAAGAAAATAAATAAATGAGTAAAAATGGGTAAAATATTCTCAACCAAAGAATTCAAATCTTCAAGTCCCAAGTGTATGTGCAAGAACCCTAGCTCCAAGCTTGTATATTTGTCCAAAGATATGCCAAAGACAGCCAAAGATCCCGTCTAAATGGGCTAGGTCGTGTATTTGTGGGTTTGGGATAGAGAAAATATGAAATGTCTAAGTTGTCCAGGTTTGAAGCCCGTTGGCCGCACCTGCGGAAGAATCAATTCAGGTGCGGCTTCACAGATGCAAAATTTTACTTGAAGATGCGAGGCTTGTGAGGAACTGGCTGCTCCACAAAAGTGGACATGTCGCCGTAGAAGCGGCTCCACAAATGCGGACTTAAGCGGCTCCGCGGAAGTGGATTTCCAATCCAGGTGTGATCCCAGTGGAATATTGGCAATTCCACCAGATGCGGCGACCCTCTCGCAAATGCGAGCTCGCAGATGCAGACAAAATTCCGCGTATGCAAAATCATTGACTGCATTTTCACTTCTTCAACTATTTTTGCTCAATTCCACTTCACTGGGTCTCAACGCCCTTCAAGACTCATTGTACCTGAAATACTAGCAATGTGCAGTATAAATTGCATCATCTTATAATTAAAGGATACAAAAACTAAAGAAATGATGCTAAAATAAGTGGTAAAATCACCACTCATCAGTGGTATGATGCGAGTCAGCTTTACCACTTTTCTCTCCACTTGGAGGATATATATTGGGCACCTATCTTGGATTCTAGTTTGTGACCACGAGCGGGGGGGGGG
>MCJB01049450.1:112073-132405 GCA_002018475.1 Nicotiana obtusifolia | reverse complement strand
AGGGATTGTGAAAGCACCGGGATCTTCCAATTTATGAGCCATTGAGTGCAAAATCGCACTCACTTGATGAGTGACTTTGGTAGTTTCAAAATTCATCGACCGCTTCTTTGTCACCAAATCCTTTATAAACTTTGCATAACCGAGCATTTATTCCAAAGTTTCAACTAATGGCACATTGATCGAGAGACTCTTCATCGTGTTAATGAACTATTTAAATTGATTCTTGCCATTTTTCTTGGCAAGCCTTTGAGGATATGGAGGAGGAGGCTTAGGCAATGGTGCCTTAGCCTTTTGCACTACCGGTTTCGATATGTCAATAACATGATCCCTAGACGGATTCACTTCCTCTTGAGTCTCTTCCACATTGTCATCAATATCAATCCGAACTTCATCATTTGATTAAATCACATTGCTCGGGATCTCTTCTTCTTGTACCACTTGCTCATCATCCACAAGTTGCCTTTGACTTGAGGTGGGTGCATTCCCACCTTTTCCACTTCTTGTAGTAACGGCCATGGCATGCCCCGTGTTGTTCCCACCCATAGGGTTCACCACCGTATGACTTGGTAGTGCCCTCTTATGACGAGAATTTAGAGCTTGAGAGATTTGCCCCATTTGCACTTCTAAGTTGCAGATCGATGTGTTGTGTGAGGCAAGTTGGGCATCGTAATCGGCATTCTTCTCCATCATTTGCTTGAACATGTTCTCAATACGTCTCATTTCATTGTTGGAAGAACTAGGACCATGGGAAGGGTAAGGAGGCGGGTTGCTCGGTTGTTGATTCATCCGGGGCCTTTGAAAACCTGACCCCCCGATTTCCTTGATTGTTACTCCAACCACCTTGATTGTTGCCTCCCCAATTGCCTTGGTTATTATTGTTATGCCAAATCCCTTTATTATTACCACCACTCTAATTTCCTTGATTGTTGTTGTTATTCCGATTGCTTAGATTGTTTCCACCACTCCAATTACCTTGGTTGTGAGAATTCTAATTTCCTTGATTGTTTTGAGGTCGCCATTGTTGTTGGCTTGGCCTTGGAAGTTGTTTCTTTGCCCTTGAAAGTTGTTCACATATTGGACCTCTTCTTCTTGGTCATTATAAGAGTCATATTGAACAAACTCACTATCTTCTTGCACAAAATTGTCCACTCTTTTTTGCACTTGTGGACCCTTTGTTCTCCGTTTGTTCACCATCATGTTGATCCCTTCCATTGCATGGACTTGCCTCGGGTTTTGCACTTGTTGAAGTTGAGCCTTTGCCAATTGGTTCATGGTGGTGGTCAATTCGGCTATGGTTTGCCCATGGTCATGCAATTTTTTGTGAAGGTGAATCACATTGGGATCACCTTGTGGAACATTAGCCCAGGATTGCCACGCCGATGAAGTATCCCCCATTCATCCAAAATATCACACACCTCTGCTAGGACATAATCATAAAGTTTCCACCGGCAAGTTGATTCACTATACATTGGTGGTTCTGTTGATCCCGCGATAGAAGGTTCGTTGAATCATGTTCTCCATCATATTATTATTGGGACACTCTTTAACCATTATTCTATATCGTTCCCACATCTCGTGTAGTAGTTCATTGGGCTCTTGCTTGAATACTAGAATTTAATCCCGAAGTATAGCCATGTGCCTGGGAGAGAAGTACTTAGAAATAATATCTCCCCCAATTCATCCCAAGTATGAATGGAATGGTTTGGTAAATGTTCCAACCAATCTAAGGCTTTCCCCCGTGGAGAGAAGGGAAAAAGCCTTAGCCTCAAAGCATCCTCGAAGATATTTGTTTGTTTACTCCCCCTACACGTATCCACGAACCCCTTCAAATGTTTGTATGTATTTTGACCCGGAGCACCAATGAATAACCTCGTTGCTCAAACAAGGTGAAAATCACGTTGTATATTTGAAAGTTGACCGCCCGAATACGGGAAGGGACTATTGCACTTGCATATCCTTCATTCGGCAACATCCACTGTGGAGCCCCTCGTGGTATGAATCGGCACTTCCAAAAATTGACCTACCGCGCACAATGCACACCTCAATATAAGGTATGAATCGGTCGATTGCAATTATAGTAACCCAACGATGAGTTGAAACCGAATCCACAGGGGGCTATATGGGAGTTAGGAGTATATATTCTAATGCGTGAATTTGAACTATCTTAGTTTGCACTTTCACAAATTGATTTTGTTTCTATTGTTATTTTAAAACTAAGATTGCTAAATTAAGAAATAATACTAGGGTAATTATTTTTGTTGTTTTTCAAGTTTGTAAAAAGCCTAGGTCTATGACCATCGTCTAGGTGTTCGCCTAACGAGATATAAACCTTAATGCTTGTTTTGTTGATCGGGGTATATTATACCTATCAACTCTAAATTATCTACTCAATACCTCTCGGTCAAGGAGTAGTTTTGCCCAATTTGACTTTCTCAAATCCAAATGGGTATCACGCAAGATGATTGATAAAAGTTCAAGTCAGGTTATTACTATCTCTAGGTTGAACCCTTTAATTGGGTTGATCAATCTCTCAATTGACCCAATTTCTTGTTAAAAAAGTTTTCCTAGACTAAGTCTCTCTTTCTCAAGTATAGACTAAGTCAATTAGGCATGAACTAATGTTTGCAATCATTAATTCCACAAATTATATCATGAACAAGGCTAAATTATAAACATTCAATCATAAACAAGCACTAAATTAGATACCCATAAAGTTTACACACTAGGGTTGGGTCACAACCCTAGTAAAAATTTAGCTACTCATGATTGAAATTGAAGAAATAGAAGAAGAAATACTAATTAAACTCATATGGCAAAGTAAAAATGATAAAATCTAGAGTAAAATGCTCAAAAATATAGAAAACTTCCAAAAGAGGCAAAGAAAAACGGCTACAGGACTTGCTGATGTTAAAAGTTGACCTAATTTTGTGAAATTTGTCTATTTATACAAGGCTGAAAATTTCGAATAAAAACGACCTTCGGGAGGTTCTGCGGCCGCACAATTCCATGTGCGGTCCGCAAAAGTCTTCATCTTGCATGAGCTGGGATTCTGCGTCCGTATAATTCTTAACTGCGGCTGCAAGGTAATATTTTTACGGTCTGCAGATTTATCATTACGGCCGCAATCTGATCTTCTGCAGTCCGCATCTTTACTTCTGCGGCTGCAAGGCAATTTTTTTGCGGCCACACAATTATTTTGCAGCCGTACAATTCTTGTGCGGGTCGCAACTTGTACTTTGAAAACTTGCGCACCCTCTGAAGTTGATCTCCAACTCTTCATTTGCGACCGCACAATTATTGTGCGGTATGCAGTTTGCTAGGAAGCCTGCCGGGATTTTCTTCATTGTTTGCGGCCGCAGATGAAATTTTGCGGTCCGCACTTATGAGCTTTTGTGCTTTTTATTGCCTTGTATTTAGATTACTCCTTTTTGAGTCGGATTTCATCTCGGGAGTCTAACTTCCAACATTCCTGCAATTTTACACATTTCATCAGTTTCGGGCACACAATTCAATGCTTTTAGACTAAAACAAAAGCTAAAGGTACTAATAAGTAGATAAAATTCCCACTTATCTATCGACATTGGCTCCACTACGTTGATGTTGATGTTGAAGTTGTATTCGGACAATCTGGAATAAGAGGAATCTCATGAACCTGACGTTTTCTTGTCCTGTAACGACTTGTTATTTCGGCCGCGATCAGTTCTCCTATCGATAGCGAATTTGTCCACCGATCAAAAGCCTCTGTTGTGTCCTTCAGCCCGTTCATAGGGCAAAACCGACTCCTTGAAGACCGTCGATCTGTGTCGAAATCATCTTTTGATTTCTCCTTATTCTTCTTCCGGTCCCGACCCTTGACCGACGTTGGAAAACCGAGATGGTCATCATCAATTCTTGTCTTCGATTCGTACCGGTTGTGAATATCCGCCCAAGTTGTTGTCTGGAACTCGAGCAAACTTTCTTTCAACTTCCGAGAAGAGTCAGAACTTCTCGAATTTTCTTTGGTGAACGCTTCAGCCGTCCATTCGTCCGGTATGACTGGTAGCAACATCCTTTCCTTTTGGAATCTGGTTACAAACTCCCGTAGCAACTCGGACTCTCCTTGTGCAATCCTGAATATATCGGTCTCTCGGGCATATACCTTTCCGGCCCCGGCATGGGCCTTCATGAAAAAGTCTGCGAGCATCTTAAAGGAGTCTGTGGAATGCTCGAAAAAAAGCGAATACCACGTCAGGGCTCCCTTCGTAAGAGTCTCCCCAAATTGCTTCAGTAAAATTGACTGAATTTCGTAGGGAGCTAAATCGTTCCCCTTCACCGTCGCTGTTTAGGTGGTGATATGCTCCTGAGGATCTAAAGTCCCATCATACTTCAGCACGTCTGGAATTTTAAACCACTTCGGGTTCAATTCTGGTGTCGTGCTTGGTTTGTACGGCATTTGCGTGTACTTCTTTGAGTCTGACCCTTTCAGCACTGGTGGTGCGCCCGGAATTTGATTCATTCGGGCATTTTCTTCCCTCATAAATAGCATGAGTTCGATTTTAAAGGGATCACACTCGTTGTTGTGACCGGATCCTCTCCCCCTGGCCCCATCGAAGCGACCTCGCCCCTCGGGGTGTTGTTTTCGATCCTTTGTATTGTTTGATTTGTGGGAACACTGGGAAGAACTGGACCTCGTCTATTTGCGTTGTTGGAAACACCCGACAACGCCTAATTCAACTCTGTCATGACCTTATCCAATCGTGTGAGTTGGCCTATAATAGCCTCCCATTGCTCCTGCAAGACCCTTAATGCTTCGACGACGTGCTCTTATTCAACATCATCAGGAGTCGCCTCCCGTACTTGTCGCGAGTATCAACCACCGTGGATCGTCGTGGCCTCGTTCCCCTCGTTGCGGGTATCGCTGATAGAATCTTCGTGCTGAGGCTAATTTCCTTAGGCCTCGACGTTGTGTGCTTTGTTAACACCATTATCTGCCATTTTTAATGATTTTTGCTAAAGACAAAGAATCAAACAAGTTAGTAATAGATATAGGGATCAATTCAATTACACAACTGTCTATGTCCCACGGTGGGCGCTAAACTGTTTACTAATAAAATAGTACAGTTGAATTTCTACGTGGTTTATAGACAAGTGAATTAATTTGATCCTAAAACAATAGATGAATTAGAAAAAAATGTAAGACTTAGCCTTGAATTTGAAATGAAACGGCAGATATCTTGAATCCGGGAGCAGAGCTACCGGGGGCAATAAGAACAGTATAAATAAACAAGAAAATAAAATATTATTGAGCTCTTGATAAAAAATCCTGTATGTTTGTCAGAAAATTTGTGTGCTTATAATGATAGTAGAGTTTACTATTTATAGATACACCTAGGGAACAAAGGTCCTAAGATCAAGTCCCTCTTATACTACAATTATGAGGGCCATTGAAAAATGTGTAACGGTAGGTGAAAGTCATATTCTCTGTAACGGATCATGCACTTAATGCTGTAGAATATTCTTCATCGAATGCTACCGGATGGCAAACATTTATTTGGCCTTTATGAATATCATTCTTTCCGATGGCAAACAAGATTATTGCCTTCGGGTCCGACTGTCTTCTGTTTTCGGCTCCACGTATCGCTTTCTCATGCGATCAAAAAATATGAACATATTTTACCCCATACATGTGTATAATTAAAATATTTGAAAGTTATGGTTTTAAAACATTCATTAACATTTGTGTGTCTATAACGGAAAGTGTTAAGGTTGTTTTAATATTCTTTTTAAGCTACTCATGCTCATGAATCAAACATACACAAAAACCTGAGTATCAGATAAACATTCAAACCCAACAACTATTATCAAATGTTTATGCAAATATTATTAGAGCAGTAGAATTAGAAGAACAAAAAACAGAACCTATCTTAAATATATGGAAAAGAGCAGAAATTGCTGAATTGAGCATTAAAATCTGAAATAAAAATAGAGCATCTAGCTTGAAATCTGAAATATTAAACCCATATCTTGTCTAGCTCTCCATTTTGGCTTCAGAGAGGACGTTTTCTGTAGCTTAATTTTCTCGTTTCGCCCGGTTGTTGCTTCTCCAAATCATAAAGAATGTAATTGTTGGAAGATATTTATTGGATTGGATCCACCCATAAGGGGCGTTAGATTACTCATAATCCCATTAATAAATATATTACTAAACCCTATTTATAACCTATAAATACACCATAATGCGTTTAGACAAAAAATGTATTTTCCTAATTTTTCTTATGTGAATCAAACAACGACTAGGATTATATTCTTTGCATCTTAGAGAGGGATAGTAGGCATTTATTTGCTTCGTGAGGATTCCCAACGACCAATAATACAAGTGAGAATTCCCGATGACCGATGACACAAGTCGTGATTGTTGCATATCTGCTTCCTCTAAGGAGAAACTCGTAAAACTAAATACTTCACTAATATACTACTTCCTCTGTTTCAAAAAGGATGAAGCTATTTTTTATTTAATTTATTTTTAGAAAAAATAAACCTTTTATAAATTTATAAATAATTTAACTTTGAAATAGATTCAAACAAATTAAAACAGAAAAAGTATAACATGTGCTTCCTATATTTTACATATCAATACAACTACGTACGTCTTTATTCAAATATTCAACAATAGGAAGAAGAAGAAAAAGAAGCAAAATCATTTGGCACGATTCGTGGAGGAATTAAAATAATTAATTATACAATAGCGTGATTCTT
Source organism: Nicotiana obtusifolia (assembly GCA_002018475.1). NCBI lineage: Eukaryota > Viridiplantae > Streptophyta > Magnoliopsida > Solanales > Solanaceae > Nicotiana > Nicotiana obtusifolia. The sequence goes on along the minus strand of MCJB01049450.1, from coordinate 125,670 downwards.
CTCTTCGTCCAAGGGCAGAGATACTCGCCGGCGAACTTGTCTCTGATTTCCAACGGCAATTTTTCACCATTCAACTCCTTGTAATACATATACAAAACCACATTCCCCACAAGAAATTGACTCATCACCAAATATCTCATCACCGAACACTGCGCAGTCTGCAATATTACCCCCAAACTCCTCCGGTGATGACCCTTCGCTGCACTTACTATGATTAAAAACATGGAACCGCCACCTATCAGTCCAAACATCACAAGCCCGAAGAAGATGACCCTCGACAAAATTACGCATCTCTTCCCTTTAACTAAATAAGTACTTTTCCTTAGTGTTTCGAAACCCCATTTGGATTCAACTACTGCTATCACATAAGCTAATGACCAGTTAACCTGTAACCATATCAAAACTGGCACGAGCACTATCACCGCGAGTATAACCAAAAACAAGAAGTGATTCGAGTCATATTTGAGTCCAAGAGTTTGAAGAATTTGGACTAAGAAAACCAAGACAAGGGCGAAAAATGAGAGTGATTGAAATGAAAATGGTTTGCGAAACGATAATGGTAGAGAGAAGGGGGAAGAGGGAATTTCTTATAGATTTAATAGACGAAAAGAGGTTGATCGCCCTATCATATGATGCATAAACGGCGCTGTATGTAATTGTTGCTACGGAACAGAGGAAAATGAGGACAAGAAACAGAGTGTACGCTACTAGTACAATAATTTCGAAAGTGGTGGCGGTGGTGGTGGTGCGGTAATAATAATAATATCATTATTATTATTATTATTATATGCAAGTAATATGCGCTGATAATATCTCTATTTTATCTTTATAATTATTTAATATATGGTAGTAGGCTATATATTTAGAAAAATATTCACTTTTTTTCCACATATTCAAAAGAATCTTATTTTCTATCTTTTCATTTAAATTTTTAAAAAATCCTACTTTTCAATTTGGATTAAATTTTGTTATAGATATTATCATAAATTGTAAAGTGGCTTTACAGTAGCTTGCCAAACTTTATTTCTTTAATATATATATATATATATATATATATATATATATATATATATATATATATATAGAGAGAGATTCTCAGCTCAATATCATGAGTTACATTTCTCTTCTAATCATTCATACTTCAATACGAGTTTATTGCAAGATGTTTTATCGCGGCTATACAGTGTCATTTTTTCAAATTTTTTATATGAGGATTATTTGTAGACAAGTTAAATAATGATTCGTACTATATCCTAATGCTTGTTGAAGCTAGCCAAAGACATAAATCACTATATATAGTCTTGAGTGTCTTTCTTTCTTTCCAAGGATGATGGCCTATGCTAATTTGAATTGCACAAATTTGGCCGTGGGCACCTAACTAAATAAAAACTATCTTAAAATATTGCAAATAATACAGTATCATAATAATTGTGTCGAGGTGTCTTGTCAGTTCAGAGATTTTAGGTTTAAATTCTATTACAACATATGAATGTTATGTCATTTTTCGTGGTTTTGGTTCTTGGCTCGGTGTCTAGCCGTTGATATGATAAAAAAAATGATAGTTGATCATACCTCTAGGTAAAAGAAAGATAGCGACAAATAAAGACAAAAACACAATAAAAAATTACATTTTCTTCAATGGATTCATCAAGTAGATCTGAAAATTCAAGAGTAAAACTTTTTAATAGTGTATAAATTTTATATTATCAGATTAAGCGACCTATACCAACATTCATTGGTTACCTAGAAATAAAATAAACGGCCAATATTCATAAATTAAATACACTTAAAATACACTCCTCATGTCATTTAATCTTTAGAAAATCGAGCACAACGTAATAGAACCCTCAGTAGTACTGCAGGTTGTTACTCAGCTATACATTTTACAAGATTGTTCGAAGAGAGAGTGTTAAATTGGCGGATTAAAAAAGATAGTGATTTTAATTAGAAAACATAAGAAGGTTTTGCCTTTGCATTTAAAATTATATATTCTATTACCAACTCCATAATCTTTGCTCATCCATTAGGCCTAAATTTAGTTAGTTACTGCATTAGTTCAAGTTTAAATGGCTAATGTTCATACGATTGTCGCATTTAAAGCACTTCATATGCTGCAGAACTATTTGTAGTGACCAAACTACAAAGCTTAATGGCGCTACAAGCAGGGGCAAGGGTCGAGTATGACTATGACTTATGTGGGTTCGGATAAACCTAATAATTTTGACTCGAATTTTATATATAAATTAAAAGATTTACTAAATAAGTACAAAAAATAAATTTCAAACCAATAAATTAAATGAATTGTAATAAAATACGAAATTTGAACATAATATTCAAGTTTTGAAATCGCCTCTGACTAAAGAAATTTTTGAAGAAACATTTCAAATATTATTGTAATAATTTGATGTTGTGAATGAATTAATAATGAGACATGTCTTCACAAGCTTTTCTTTTGTGTTTAATTCCTAATTGGGACTTCCAGTGGTTGAGGTAGAGAAAGAAGTAAGAATTAGGAGAAAATAATGAAATAAAAAGATTAAATGATAAAATACACGTGCTAGGTGTGTGTAGTCGACCACTCAAACAAAAATATTAGTTGTGACTCTTCAAGGTAGTTATTCCACTTTGAAAAAGTTCACGGGATAATAGAGCCTCCGCAAAGTATATGTGTTTAGAATTTTGCCGGATATTCTTTTTAAGGACTAATATTTATATTTATAAAAATAGTGTAAATATAGACACTCCTCAGAGCTTCTCCCCATTCTCCTTCTTTCTTCTTTCTTCTTTCTCCTCCTCCTACTTATTCTTGTAATAAATTATGAGCACGCGACTAAAAAAGAAAAATAAAAGATATTTGTTGAAAATTAAAGACCTATTCATTTATTTCTGTTTGAAATTGAGTAGGTAATATTTCATTGAGCCTATGTCGTCTATTTCTAAAGATTTGGATTGGTTTGGTTGAAGAAAATTGAACAATACCATTAATGGCTTTATTTGAGCTTGAAAAAATTTATTGAATAAAACAAAGCGGGTCAATTGATATTTAAGGTTTGAGTTGAATCAGACTATTAAAAATTATTGGAATTGGTATTAAAAGGTCGAATATCAAATTTGGAATCAACTTGAAGTTGATTTGGACCAAATTGTATGAATTTTGAAATAAAAATACATTGGTTAAACTTTTACACAATAAATTATAACGATTCGTCAAGATTTATAGTCAAATTCTGAAGATTCGTCGGAACTATTTATCGAATTATTTGATAAATTAACATAGTACTGCACCTTATGTAACGTTATTTTTATGTCAAGTAGGAATTACTCCCTCCGGTCCAGTATAATTGACTTTTTGGCTTTTTTTATGGTTCACAATAATTTATTAATATGGTCAATTTAATTGCTAAGTAATGTTAAAGGTGAATTTGTTAATACATGCGATAAGAGCTAAAAATTTCAATTAAAGTGTACCGCGAAGAGTAATAAACAGAATTTATTAGAACCACATAATTAATGTAATACTACTGCATCATAATTATTCCCAACCAATGCGGTCAACCAAACCAACGTATATATTTCCAATTTCAGACACACACAAAGTCCTTTCTAAATCTACTCTCTCACTCTTCCTTATGGATTCTTCATCGTCATCATCTTCTATTTTCCAATGTCTGCAAATACACATAGTACCCTCAACTTATGGGCCGTACTCTCCGAATCAAAGCGCATAATCAATGCTCACTCTCGCCATTTCTTAGCTCTTTCAGTTCTTTTCCTTTTGCCTTTCTCTTTCTCTCTCATCACCTACCCAACTCTTCAAACCACTTTCTTTCAATCCGGTTTCACAATTTTCCGAACCGAAAAGACCCACCTTTCAGCTTTCCCAGATGACCCCGCCCGGATTCTTATTCCCCTTGTATTCACTCTCTTTGCTGTTCTTCTTTCAGTTTTAGCTATTGCTACAATCACCTACAGTACTTCTCATGGGTTTTATGGTAGACCCGTTAAGCTAGTTTCATCAATTAAATCAGTTTTATTTTCTTTTTTTCCTATTATTTCGACCCTTTTCGTTTCAAATGCTATTGTTGGGTTTATTACTATTATTTTTGCCCTTTTTTTGGTGTTTGTGGTGAAGGGGTTGGAGTTTCTTGGACTAGAAATGGGCTATGATTCGAATTACTTTATCGGCTTGGTTATTTTATTTGGTTTAATGTTTTTATGGTTCTTAATTTGGCTGCAAGTTAATTGGTCATTAGCTTATGTGATTGTAGTTGTTGAATCTAGATGGGGTTATGAACCTTTGAGGAGAAGTGGTTATTTGATAAAGGGGATGAAGTTGGTTGCTCTATCAATAGTGTTGTTTCTTGGGGTTTTAATAAGCTTATTGGTGGGTGGGTGTTCGAGTTTTTTTGTTACTTTAGGAGAGGCAAGTGGTAGGTGGACGAGTTTTGGGGTTATATTTCAAATGGTAGTGAGTTCAGGATTTGCAACTCTGTTAATGCTTCAGAGTCTTGCTGCGAACGTAGTGTTGTATATGTATTGCAAGGCATATCGTGGGGAGCTGGCGTTTGAGATCGCGGAGGAGTTTGCGAGTCGGTATGCGTGTTTGCCTTTTGATAATGAGAAGGTTCCTCATCTTGTTTGTGTTGTTCAAGATTGAATGCTCCTAAGGTAAGTGAGATTATGTTAGGATGCTACATTTAGTAGTTTGGAGAAGTAGTGTTTAGTTTTACTCAAAGCATGTATATAGTTTCTTAGTTGTTAGATAAATGATGGAAGATGGGTGTTACCTGTTGGCAATGTGCATCTTTATATGTACTAAGCTTAATACTGATGAATTTTCCTTCTAGTTTTGCCACTTCTCATGTGTCATCCTAGCATGAAATGTGAAGTTAGGTTGAATATTATGTCCAGCTTAGCTGCAGTGGTGTCTTTTTATCTTGCTCTTGAGACTTGTGAGATCCAACTTGATTTGAAGTTGTAGAACAAATGAAGTGCACATTAATTCAGAAACAATTGAAGGGGAGCCTTGCGTAATTGGTAGAGGTGCTGTCATATGACTAGGAGGTCATGGATTCGAGCCGTGGAAAAGTCTCTTGAAGAAATGCAGGGTAAGGTTGTGTACAATGGACCCTTGTGGTCCGATTCTTTTCCGGACCCCGCGCATAACAGGAGCATGGTGCACCGGGCTATTCTTTTATTGAATCCGAAACAATGAACTACCCTTGAACGGCCCCTGCTATTTCTCTTCCATGCGAATTGATCCCAGTTGAAAATCATGTTGCTTTAATAGTTCAAAACAAAAAGAAGCAAAATTTAAGTTCATTGCTTTAACTTCTGAATACTTATGCTTATTTACAGTCTTGGAAATCAGAGGCCATGTTTTGTGTGTAAAATCATCATGTATCCAATATCAGTTGTAAATCTGATATTGGAATGTCTGTAAAATTGGAGATGGTGGTTTTACTTGCATTTATATGATGTAAGGCCAGTTGCAAAGTGTGTATGTTGAGAATAGGAGATGATCTGCCTTTGACACTAACAAGCTCTTTTTTCCTTTATTTTCTTCTCCTTTCAAGAAAGACGAATTTGACAATGGTTTAATGTAAAACAATGAATATGTAGTTGCATATGTTCCATTGCAAGCACATATTTGGAAACTTCTCTGCCAATTGGATCAGAGATTTATAGAGGAAATTGAGTTTTAAATTCCCAAAAACACACGATTATATAGTCAAAGCGAATAGGCTGCCTCTAAAATTATCTCAAGCGCGGCTAATGTGGCTATAAAGCTATTTCTTGGGGAAGTTCCTACCTAAGATGAAGAGCTCTTATATAAAGTTACTACAGAAGGTGATTTCAAGTTGGCCAAGGTGAAGAGAAGAAAATGATGGAGAGATTCCACGTGGTGTTCACCTAACCTATGTAATATATAATAACTCGAGTCTTATGTCAGTCATAGAACGGCAACACAATTTAGGCATGCTTGTGAATTTCTGCAGAATGTAATTGCATTATTCAATTGGATCCTAAAGGTAAAGAATTCGGTAATTTGATTGGATATTCCAGTCCAATCAATTAACTAGTCTTCGAGTTTGTCCCTTAAGGCAAAGTAAGATTTGTCTAATCAATCAACGACATACATTTGACTAGGGATATGATCACGCCTAAAAGTAAGCCGCGTTTGCAAATATAATCCGGTATGAGAGTTCGGAATCAAATTTCACCGAGAATTAAGATTTAACTACAACTATTTACTATTACTAAGAAGACAAGTTTGAACAATTCTTAAGTTATAAATATTAAGATTCTTGTATCTAATTAACTAACAAATTAAATTAGTAGATTAACAACTAGGGATATTAAAAGTTGGAAACGAGATAAAGGAGGTCTAGAGTTATAATTTTTCTAATTGTCGTAATCCATCCGGCTACATCTTCTATAATTTCGCCTAAGTATTCTCTACCGATCGTGAGCACTTTGGGTGACGTAATTCTCTTCCGAGTAACTACCACAATTTACTAGACATATTCTTCCGAATTACGCTAGCTGGCACTAATTCACCGCTCACTAAGATCGCACCAAGGTTTTGTTATTCCTAATCCCACCTTTAAACCCTTCGTATTGATTCCTCACCTACGTTAGGATGATGTTGTTCAACAACTATCTAAATATGTATCATTTTCCAAGCAATACACACTAAATAGGCATATCAATTGAGGGCCCTTCAATCAACTAAAATAATCACGTAGTTGAACAGGAAAAGAAAATTCAACGGCAAAATTATATTAAACGCAACAGAAAAATCATCCTTCAAAAAGTTCCATTAAACCCTATATGGGAAAGTTTAGCTACTCATAACCATACTAACAATCATGATAATAATTGAAAGCATTAAAATACAGATTAAGGAAGAACGAAAGACAAAACACTCGTGATTCGTTGCTTCCAAGTATTCTCTTAGCCTTCTTGCCTCTCCAATAATGTTCAACCCTTTCTCAACTTGTTTGGGGAGTACTTATATGTTAGGGCTGAAATCCCTCAGTCCAAATCCGAGTTGGAGTCTTTTAACCCGCGACTTTTAATTATCAGACTATAGATCTCGCGAGGCCAGGCTTATAGCGCGGTCAGCCTGGCTACAGAGCTGGCTATGCCTGGCCTGCAGCGCGATCAAGCTAGCTATAGAGCTGGCTTTACTTGGTCTGTAGCACGGTAAGGCAGGCTATAGAGCTGGCTTTACTTGGTATGTAGCATGATTTGGATTCTTGATGCTTTTATGCTCTTTTCTTGCATATTTGTCCTCTTTTTGTGCAACTTTCATTCGACTCTTTCTTCCGATGTTCCTACACATAAAACAACATAATTAACTCAAATGTCGCACAATTAATCACTAAAACAACAAAATACAAAGCGAGTAATGTACTAAAATTATAGCATTTTGGCCGAACATCAGATATACAAAGAAAATCGATAAATCGCACTAAACCGCTAATTCGAGTCAAACTGGAAAAAAAATTAATTATGGTTTGGTTTGATTTGTTTTGGTATTGAATAAAAAAATCGGACCACAATTGATTTGGTTTGGTTTTAACAAAAAAATGTCATACCGAAACCAAACCAACCCAACATTACATTTATATAATTTTTAAATATATTTATGATAATGTAATTTATAAATATTTCTTAAACTTTTTCACACATTTATCTTTTAACGTATTATTTCAAACTTGAATTTAACATTCTTGAATGGTCCAATAAGTTTCATGACCCATAAATATTGACAGTAGCGTTGGATATCTATTTTTTAATTTTGCATTAGTTTATAAAGAAAATGCATAACTTAGTTTATTTTTTCTTCAATGCTTCGTCCTGTAACTAATAGTACTTATTTTAACATAACCTATATAACACTTTTAGATTATGTTCATCTTTATTATGGCTTATTAATTAGCAATATTTGTTTTATGTGATTTATTATCTTTGTTATTGAATATTTAGTAAAATGCTATGACTTATCTCATATTACCATGTTATTTTTCTTGAAAAATAAATCATATAGTTGGACTAAAAAAATATTTGGAACACAAGTTATATATTTTGTACTATGAAAACTTTATTGGAAAAAAAACCAAAAAACACAAGAAAAACTGAAATTAAAAAATTGGACTTCGTTGATTTGGTTTATAGATTTAAAAATTCAATACCACTAAATTGATATCGTAATTGAAAAATCCAAACCAACTCGACCTATGTATAACCAAACATTTGACCAATTATATGTTTTCCACTAAGTATAAAGAATAGTCAAGACAAGCAAGAGCACCCATTGGTTTCCCCATAGAAACATTAAATGAACTTCAAAAAAATTGTAAGGAGAATTCCAGCTTCCAAGTGATAGCAGCAAGAAGTGATCATTGAATGCTGCATTTGAGGACAAGAGAATGATATAATCTTTTTCCACTAAACATTTACAGCACTTCTCTCTCACCCAAAAACCAAAACTTGAACTCAATGGCCAATGGAACAGACCAAGTAGAAGGTATATACTACTGGACAAACATCATCAACAAATTAAGAAATGTCAACAGATCATGCAACTTCAAGAGCTTACACAAGAATTCCGAGTATGTTTTTGAGGCTCAATGCTTCCTGATGTTAGACTGGCTTGATGAAGATGGTATCATCAACCTTCTGACTCGATCATCTTGTTGATCAGAGCCAAAAAGAATGCTACTCCACCTAGTTGACCTTTGCACAATGCGAGTAGGGACTCGATCACTATCCTCTCCACCAGATGCCTCGTATCCATCACTAGTCGACCTAGACAATGGAGTGTCCTTCTGAAGAGTCATTCCAGATGATAGGCCCATGAAACGCGTAGCTTCTTCAACACCGGATGATGACACCCGGAGTGGGTGAATGTCAGGAGAGTCCAAACTACTCTCGGGGGAAGAAGCAGCAACACCACCTGAGGAGGACAGTCCACGGCTTGTTCGGAAATCGCTCCGTGCTTCAAGCTGAAGTGGAGCCAGACTACTTAATGTTTCACTCATGATAGCATTTCTACTGTTTTGAGCTATATCACTAGGAATTTTACTCAAGTTTTCAAAAGGTAGCTCTGTGGGGAGTCGAACACGTTTACTAGCTCTCCTTCTATTGTTATCAGGCCTAGGCACCATGCGACGTCCACTGCTTCCTAAACTGCTATTTGTTTCAAGGGTGTAAGATTCATTTTTTCTCACCACTGGATGGAGAATTTTGGATTTCTTCCTCGCTTCAGCAGCAGCTTTTGAAACATCCTCTGCGTTCAATCGTGCTAATGTCCATGGACTGATTTTCACAGCAGCTGGATTCTTTTTCTTGATTGGTTCCTCTACCGTTGACCTTTTACCAAGTGAACTGACCGATACAGTGTCAGGAGCAACTACATCATACTGCAGGGAAACACCAAAATTTAAGGAAAATCAATATCTTCTATTCATATAAAAGAATTAAGCAAACACTATCCATCTCAAGTTTAACTATAATCAGACCATATGAAATCCGACATTGTATTTCACAAACTAGACAATCCCTTAACCATTGTAACAACCACGCCCAAACTGTTCAAGATTTGCTAACGGTCAAAGTGGATTACTATCCTCATGAAAATAACTTTGCAAGAACTCCATGCTGATAGCAAAAAGTTCCATTTTCTAGAAAGCCTTGGTACTTTTGACAACAAAAGAGTCAAAATCTATCAAGCTCAAGATTGAGCATACTAGCTCTAAGGAGAGTCCACATCGAAGAACTACAATTCAGAAGCAGGCAAAGCATTGACCACACTACCAGGTTAAGTGGAATTGAAGCTAAGAAATGGGATAATAGGAACCACAACCAAATCTTGATTTAACTAGAAGACAATCATGAATAAGCACCACAAACTCGATAACGGGCTTCTAACACCATGACCTTTTAGTGCTACTAAATTCCAGAAATTATCACAATTGATTCCTTGTTAAACCATACCTGATCCTCAACAAAAAGGCGAGGCGGTGTGCACCATGCTGCTCGATGGAAAGTATTGAAGGAGCTTGCACTGCTTAACCCAGTTAGGGAGCTTACAGTTGACATTTGAGGACTTTGCTGACCTGCAACTCCTTGTTGTTCTTGATCTCTGAGAGCAATGATGTAGTCGTAGGTGCTAATTCCCTGTTGACCAAGCAAACATACTGTCAGCTGATAAAAGAAGCCACGAGATAGGATCACCAGATGACAAAAGGCTTACCTTCTTTATGAGAAGTATGTGAAAGAAGAAAAGCTGAGCAAGTGGCAGGGTTGCTATCATGGCCAATATGGTACAGACTGCCTGTTACATGTATAACTAACATCAGACACATTTCAGAGATAAAATTATACAAAGACAAATCTGTTTTCTTTTAAAATCAAGGCATAAAACAATGTGTAGATTCCTAATGTTAAACACATAATTAAGCAAATAAAAGTGTGCTCTTTCTCACAACATAAGCTTTTAGATGATAGTCACACACTTTAACATGGTATTAGAGCAGACAGGCGTCCTGGATTCGAGTCTCGCCAGCCAGCGCCAATTACCACAAAGAATATCCACGTGCTTGGCTTATGAAAAAAAAATCAGGTCCACGTGTGACGAGGAGTGTTGAAGACATAATTAAACTAATAAAAGTGTGCTCTATCTAACAACTTAAGCTTTTAGATGAGATGGTCACAAACTTCAACACCTAATTTTCATTTTTAGCGCAACTCAATATTGGTATGTACAGTTGTTACTTCTTTTTCTGCTTACTACTCCCTTTCCAAAATAAAACTATAAAAATGGCATGAAGGAATATGGGTCCTGACATAAAGGCAAAATGTAAGAATATATACTCACCACCACAATAACAAAGGGAACAAGGGAGAAACTGCTTCCCAATTTGGAGGTGATTTCCACAGAAAATTTCTTCTTCTCGATGAAGCAGTAGATCAGTACAAAAATTCCAGTTGACCACTGAAGTATAAGCTGCAATCTCAAGTCCAAAGTGCACAAACCATGTATAGACCTGTCAATAGTCAATTAAATGGAAAATGCACAAAATATGAAATGTTTAATGTCTGGGGTGACTCCGACCGTGGGCAAGTTTTCTTCAGGAAACAAGGGAATAGAAAAAGAATCTTGGACCCAACATGAGAGGTTGTTCTTTGACAGTTTGGAAGCGGGTCAAAACGGGTATGCAAATAACCAACCATCCTCCCTCCCACATAATGAAAAAGAAGTAAAGGAGAAAGGGGGCGAGGAAGGTCGAGGGAAGGAGAGATAAATGAAGAAAGGACTGATTTAAAACCGAAGATGCTATTTCAATTTTAAGGAAGCGGATACACCTTCAGATAGAAGACAATAATTTACTAGCCTGTGAGACTCATCACCTAACTTAGAATTCTTTAGAACTGTGTGTAGGCGCGCTTAAAGCCAGCAAAGAGTGCTTGATCATACCAGGAGGAGCGCAGAAACCATGAGCGTAAAGAACTTGCGATAGTTCCTTTTACCTATGCAGTTGTTCAGCCACTACAGAATCCAAAGAGAAAAACAATTAGGATGTTTTTACATATATGTAGACACAGACAAGCATCTATGCAAGATGTAATATGTTTCAGACCACTCAAGTTTGTCAATTACCCTGCAATGATGATCAAACTGATCGACGCACTTGTCACATACTCTACAATGCTTGCTGTATTTAAATACCTGCAAATGTCATCCAGCATTGAGTTATAACTTAGGAACATATATTCCAGCAATCTATCTAAAACAAGAACAGCTATATCAAGCTAAGCATATCCATTTTAAACAAAATCAGTTTTACATCTGATAATTTAACAAAAATGTTTCGACCTCATGATTAGAGGGTGATTCTGCGGCTCAAAAAATAGTAACTAGTAGGTGCTTCTGAAGTTAGGAATTGTATTCTTGTTTTACAGGAACGCACCTCTACTTCACACAAACTGCAGTAGAACATGCCATCTTCACTCAACTGTTGCTGAGAAGAATCCTCATGTCTACCTGTGCAGTTGCAGATAAGAGCACAAGGTAGTAGAGCCAACAAGCCTCTTTGATGAGTAGCTGTAATTTTCTTTTGAGTTGCATTGTGATCTGCAGCTGGTTCAGCTCCTTTATTGCTTTTTACAGATGCATTTTCTCCAATTGAAGCAGCATTAGCGTCCTGTATAGACGAATTCGTCTCACACCCTAATTTAGATTCTTTAAGTCGAACTTGTTTTTTGTTGTCTAGCTTCTTAATATACTTCTTGGATTTAAAAACTCCTGGATCAGCAGGATCAGCACCAGCGCACCAGATATACAAGCCAAACGCACTAATTATCTGGAGAAAACAAAGGATCACATTAACAAGACGCCTTCAAATGAAAACTTACATGGTGCAATAGCCAGAGTTTCGAAAGCATATCAGGTTGTTGAGCATGTATTCAAGTCATGAAAGAATTAGTTATCACCAATCTCATTGGATAACTTTTTGACATTATATGAGTTAAAAGGTAATAGCAAAATCTAGTAGCTTTTTGAATTCTTCTTAATTAAAAATCAATATTGTGTTACGTGCTAACGTAAGACACAAGCCATTTCTCAGCTGCAATAGGTCCTGAACATCCAAAAATTTCAACTGCGGCAGCTCATCATGACTTCTAGAATAAAGAGAGAAGAAAATGAGAATTTTTTAATAGAGGAGTCCAACCCACTCCACAATATCAAGTTTATTATCCACCAGTGCTCCTAGGCGCACCTGAGTCTTGGGAATGTGTTCAATTGAACCCTTCATTTTCAGCACAGATAGTAGTTATATATGTCAAAACCCAAAAACAATTACTATAATATAATACTCCTATCAAATTCTGAACCCATATTTTCAAAGAACTAAGAACCTTGAACCTAATAAGTTGCTCATTTAAGTTTAAATTCTTGATTCGCCTCAGCTTGAGCTGTTATTGCTTTTTTCCCTCTATTTTTTGGTTCCTAAAATGCTGTTATTATATGTCTGGTCTCTCTTGTTGCTACTGATCTGCGATCTCTTTTCGTCTTCTTGAGCGAGGGTCTATCGGAAACAGACTCTCTACCCAATAGGGGCAAAGTCTGCCTACACACTTCCCTCCCCAAGTATTGAAAAGCCAAAGAACATAAGATATTTGTCAAAGCAGAGTAGAATCTAGAAAGTACAATGGAACACATAAAGGAAAGATCTGTAACACTAGTTCACAATCAAGAACCAAGAGACAGCTAAAAGATAGATCTGAGTTCTTCATTGCCTTGACAAAAAATGCATGTATGAAACATAACAAAAGAAGGCAACAGAATTTCAAAATGACTTACAAGAGGTGTATAAAGCCCCATCACAATATATTGAAACAATTTCTTCCCCACAAAAGGTGCAAAGAAAACATAAAAAGCAAATCCCAATGCCAGAAATACAGCAACAGCTACTACCTGCAAAGATAAATACCTAAAATCAAACACATTTTGCAGATTTCCCAAATTAGAAACCAAGTAACTAAACTGTACACATAAATAGAACCCTTTAACCCCCCCCCCCCC
>MCJB01049450.1:95162-111928 GCA_002018475.1 Nicotiana obtusifolia | reverse complement strand
GGGGGAGAAAAAGACTTGATTTTTACTCTATTTCCTCTCTTAAATCTCTATTTTCTTTCAGCTACCCACATTTTTCAAGGGAAAAACAAAAAAGATCAGTTTTTTTATTGTATTGCACAACTGAAAACCAAGAAATCTTGAATACCCATTCTCTGTATATGTTTCATGAGATATAAAAATGGAAGAAATGGGAAGGGAGAAAAAAACAAGAAAGCTACAAATAAAGGAAGCTCAAAGGGAAACAAAATACATGTTTGACTGACAGTGGAGTGTGGGGAAGGAGTGAAGGGATATGGCTTGATTGCTATAGGTAAGCTTTTGTCTAGTTCACTCAATCATAATCCACAACCCCATAAGCACAATGAGGTTGAAGAGAGATAAGAGCTTTGAGTCTTGAAACAAAATGGGTACTCATTATTTTCCTCTATTTTACTTCTCTTTAAATATTTTTTGTTTATTTGTGGTTTTCTTTTTTTTTTTGGTTTTCTTGTCTTCTGGGGAAGAGAGAAGTCTCTTACAGTGATTGATCTGTAGGTGCTGTAACTGATGAGAGAGAAAGAGAAAGTGAGAGATCAAGAAGAGAGAGGCATATGCTGCTTTTGAAGCTTATTATTACCTTGCCAACCAACACAACCTGCTTTCCCTTTTTCCTTGTTTCTTGCATTTGCCTTTTGTCATAGGCAAAATCATGTGTCACACAAGAGGCAACATTAGCCAGTTGTATTTCTTTCCCCTTTTTAATAAGTTTAAGTTTTTCAAATCACTTAAAAAGTAATTATAAGTAATTTTATTTAATAATGGCATTAACTAGAATAACTTATAATCTATTACTTTTGCCGTCTTAAATTATCTATCATATTTTATTTTACATATTTTTTAAAAAAAAATTGAGAAACATTTTTAACTATTTTATCCTTATTTATGTCTTATTGGTATTTGACAATCATAATATTATCCCATAATTGAGGTGTCTGTGGTCTTCAAGAACAATTACTACTAAGGGTAAAATAAGAAAAGATTATTAAGTTTGTCTGAATTTTTATAATTATAAATAATTTGAAATAACTATATTTAGAAATCACAACAAATAATTTGAAACGGATGGAATATTTCCTTCCTTTCAGAAGGAATGAAAATCTTACTATCTAAAGATTCAAACAAGGTTTCTTTTACTTTTTACTGCGAATAGTTTCTGAATATGTAAATGAGGATGTTGAGATGGATGTGCTAGCACACTAGGCTGGATAAGATTAGGAATGAAAGATATTCGAAAAAAGGTGGGCGTGGTTCCCATGGACGACAAGATGCGGGCAGAGGCGGCTCAAGGATATGCGGACCTAAAGCCAAACTTTAATATGAGACCTAAATTTTAAAAAGAAAGTTATAACATATGTTTGGTTATAATGTTTTTATTTGAAGTATATTCTTCTAGCTTTTTGAAATACAAAGTTGTTAATAGTCCTTTTTATAATCGATTTTCTCTAATTATTCTTATTCAATTGATAATATAGCCAATTCATTTAATCTTTCTTGAGATGTTGATCTTGGATAAGATTTTATAGAGCAATAGAAGTACAGAAAGATTGGAAGTTTAAAAGTATCGTTGAATAATGGAACTAATGAAATCTTGGAGAAAGAAAGCGAGTAAGAAATCTTGGAGAAAGAAGGTGAGTAAGAATATTAAAGAGAAAGACAAAAAAATATAGGATTTTCTGAAATATGAAGAGATTGGGAAAAAAAATAGACTTGGACATATTAAGAAAGGGAGAGTAAATTTTTTATACATTATCTAGTGAAGGAGTAAAACTAGAACGTTGAAAAAATTATTTTTTAATATGGTAAATCATTACTTTATCTAGATATCTAAAGAGTCCTATTTCCTTTTATATTAAAAACTCTACTTTCGTATTAAAAGTACTAAATATTATTTTTTTAAATACCTATAAACCTATTATTTTTAAAAATGCACCCCTCCCCCCTCCAAATTTGGGGGTGTCACGGTCCAAAAATCTAACTAGTCATAATGGCACCTAACACAACCAGTTAGGTGAGCCAACTAACAATAAATCAGTTCAAATAATATTTTTTAAGAGCAGCAATGACAATACAATTGAACTATTATACAAAGAATTTTTCAAGGACTGGTAATACAAATCATGAGCGTCTAAGATTTAGATTTCTTTACAAAACTTAATTGACATAATTACAACATCAGTTTGAAATGTAAATGAGCAGAATTCGAATCTAATGCTACCAAGGACAAGTGATAGCCATAACTAGAACGCAGGTACATCTGCAAATCCAGCTCCCGCCATATGCAGAAATATCAGCATCCAACATCTGCACTCAAGGTGCAGAAGTATAGTATGAGTGTAACCAACCCAATATACTCAATAAGTAACAAACCTAACATTAGGTTGAAAGTAGTGACGAGTCGGGGCAAGGGTCACAGTCTAACTCCAATAACCAGCAACAGTTCATGACAACATAATCAAAGTGCTAGAGAAGTAACGCAGAGATAAATTGCTCAGCTCTTTCCCAGTTCCCAAAAAAATAGGTGTGCTTTTCAAGTATATCAGTGAAAGCCCAAATCATTTATCGAAATCACCAAAATATGAGTAAGTTTGTAAAACTATGATACTTTCCAAAACTTTTCAACAGGTAAATGTTTCATTATCAAGTGGCATGAGGAAAACACATCTTTATGCCCACATGTCAATGAGTATGACAAGTCATGAATGACGTGATTCCATACAACATGAGAAAAATACATCTCTATTCATGTATATCAAGTGTGCATGCCGAATGAGAATGAACCATATGCATATTCTTAGAGTATCAATTTATTCAGTCCTCCCATTCACTCAGTCCTCATAGTCACTCAATCCTCACAGTTATTCGCCACTTGCTCTCGACGCTCACACTCGCACTCAGTAGGTACTTGCGCTCACTATGGATGTGCAGACTACGGAGGGGCTCCTTTAGCCCAAGCGGTATAATGAGCCAATCATGGCATTAATCAATAAAACATGTTGCAGCGATCAGCCCGATCCCATAAATATCCTCACAATCAAGCCCTCGACCTCACTTAGTCATCAATCTCTCCAGTCTCTCAGGCTCACAAGAATTATGATAAACAGTCCAAACAAAGATGATATGATGTATCACTAAATGACAATAGAAGCTGAGATAGGATATGCAAATAATAACTGTGACTGAGTGCATGATTTCAAATTAAGCAAATACTTCAACATGTAGCGGGACCTTTGCGGGTCCCAATAGTACCAACATATAGCCTAATTATGATTCCTAACATGACTTGCAGCTCAATTACTCTAGCACGTAGAGATTTCATAGATATAAATAAGATTAGGTAACTACACAGTGCCACATAAATAACCGAGTCACGATTCACACGGTATGCGCATACACGCCCATCACCTAACATGTGCGTCACCTCAACACCAAACACATAGTACGTATATACAGGGGTTCATACCCTCAGCACCAAGTTTAGAAGTATTACTTACCTCGAATAAGCCAAATCTAATACCGAACAAGCCAAACAATGCTCCAAAGATGCCATTCCGCCCGTACCGACCTCCAAACGGCTCAAAACTAGCCAAAAGCAACTCAAATACATCAAATAAAGCCTAAGGAAACAATTCCAATTGATAAAGGTCGAATCTTTACTCAAAAGTCCAAAATCAACCGAAAAGTCAAACCCGGATCCGCACCTCGGAACCTTACAAAACTCACAAAAATCCGTCCACCTATTCAATTACGAGTCCAACCATACTACTTTCACTCAAATCCAACTCTGAATCGATGTTCAAAACTCGAAAATCACTCTATGAATTTTAGACAAAAACCTCAATTTCCCTTTCGTGATCATCAACCATACGTCAAAAACGAGGATAGATTCATGAAATATAATCAAAATCGAGTTAAGAATGCTTACCTCAATTCGTGTAGTGAAATTCCCCTTAATGTCGCCCAAAATCGAGCTCCAAGTCTCAAAAATGAGAAGAAAACAACCAACCCTCGAAAATATAGCTTCTGCCTAGCACTGTTCGCATCTGCAAAGAAATACCCGTTTCTGTGACAACATCACGCTTCTGCGACCATAACTAACCAGTTGACCCCTCGCACCTGCGGAACAATCTCCGCTTCTGCGACATCATAGGTGAGAGTTCCTCTTCGCTCCTGCGCGAGACCCTGCTTATGCACCTAATGATTTCGCTTCTCCGCACACGCAGGTGCACCTCTTCCTCCGCATCTACGATGATCCCCCAGCCAAGCCTGTTTGCACTTCTGCGACCAATTGTCCGCATCTGCGTCCATTCTTCCGCAATGCGAAAACACTAGAACCAACACTCTTCAGCAATGTAACATGTGACAAAATGATCTGAACCTCGTCCGAAGCTCATCCGAGCTACTCGGGACCCCAAATATTGCCAACAAGTCCCATAATATAACGACATCGAAATCACGCATAACAACATCGAAATAACGAATCGTACCCCGAATCGAACTTAATGAACTTTTGAACTTTGAACTTCCAAAACTCGCGCCGAAACATATCAAATCAATCCGGAATGGGCTCAAATTTTGCAAACAAGTTCCAAATGACAGCTATTCCAATTCCCGGAACCACAATCTGCATCTGATATCCTCAAAGTCAACTTCTGGTTAAACTTATGAACTTTTCAAACCTTCAAAAATTTCCAACTTTCGCCAATTAATGTCAAATCCTTGTAGGAATATCCAAACGCAAATTCGGGCATATGCCCAAGTACAAAGTCACCATCCGGACCTAACAGAACTATCAAAACTCCGTTTCGAGGTCAATACCCAAAAGTCAAACTTAATCAACTCTTCTAACTTAAAGCTTCAATCGTGAAATTCATTCTTCCAAATCGATTCTGAATAACCTGAAAACCAAAATCGACGATTCACATAAGTCATAATACATCATACAGAACTACTCATGCCCTCAAACTACCGAGCGAAGTGCAAAAGCTCAAAACGACCCGTCGGGTTGTTACAGGGGGCCTAAGGCATTAGCCTTACCCCTCATCACGTTATAGCCGGCCTTGGATGAGGGAACCGAGGCTTAGATGATTCGGGCACGTGCGAAGGAGAAGCATAGATGTCCGGATTAGGAGTGTGAGCGGTTGACATTGGCAGGTATGAGGAGAGGTAGAGGGCGACCTAAGGTGTATTGGGGTGAGGTAATCAGGTAGGACATGACGCGACTTCAGATCTCCGAGGACATGGCTCTGGATAAGAAGGTGTGGAGGTCGAGCGTTAGGGTTGTAGGTTAGGAGAGAATCGAGCGTTTTTCTACGTTGTTCGGGGGGCGGGGCCAGGCTGATAATGTTTCGCCTTGGGTTGTTAGTGGTTTATGTAGTTTTCACATATATTTTTTGTTTCTTACGATGTTGATATTATTTATCTGGCTTCTGTTGCGGTCATTGATCTATTATCTATTATTTATTTTTTTCTTCTTGAGCCGATGGTCTTTCGAAAATGGTCTTTCTATCCCTCCGGGTTAGGGACAAAGTCTGCGTACACTTTACTCTTCCTAGACTTCACTTGTGAGATTTTACTAGATAATTGTTGTTGTAACTAAAAGAAACTATGTCCGAATCACACCAAAAATTAACAATTTGACTTAGTACTCCGAAAAGGTTCAATAAATTAAAACATAAAACGTATAACATATTAAATTATAAATCATGTAAAAATATTATTATATGGTCAACATATATGATTTAAATTCTTCTTGATTTCCCAAGCAACCCATCATTTATGGCTCTTTTAACACTCTCCCTACCTCTTTTGTCATTATTGCTTCTCTTTCTTGAGTCTTGTCTATTTCTATGGAACTTTTGTCCAAAATGGTCCTTGGAACTTTTTCATTCTTTATCCATTTCTTTGAAAATACTTGTCAATATTTCCTATTCTCTCTCTTGGTAGAAATTAATGGGTACCAGTGTCATTCGAAATTGTCAGTTTTATGTTTTTGTTTTTTACTACAAAAATAGATCTAAAGGTTCATGTTAAGTTCACTAATTTGAGAACTCGTTAAAATACATATAATTGAGCAAATGTATAATTAAAAGTTTTTGCTCATAAAACATGGTAGGACATATAGTACTGTAACATGAAACAGTTGAGAAAAAATGTACTCACACCTCATTGTTTATATTACATTAAAATATCTTCGTGAAATAGTTCCTCCGGTATATTTTACTTAGATTTTTGGCCAGTTTTCGCACATATTAAGAAATTTAGTTTTTAATATTAATTAATATTAAAACTGATCATAATAACCTTTATTATCCCTTTAATTTAACCATTAAAAATATGATAGATATTCCAATGTTCTTTACTCTAATAACAATTTTAGAAAAAAAAAATTAATTCTTTTTTGATATCTGCAAAATTAAATATAGTGGACCAAAAAAAGAAATTAAAGTAGACCAAAAAGAGTAATGAATTGAGATGAGAAGGTTTATAAAATAACTATAGTTAAGGGGTAATAATGTGTGCAAATACATATCATTAACTCATTGAATTGATACAAATGCCGAGTGTGAATAAGATATTTCAAAAAAAAAGAAAGTTACTACTCTCTTTGCTCTTGGAATGTATTTTCCTTTTTAAGCTCCTAGATACTGTCTTAACCTGAAAAGACAGGATTTATTGCATGTTAGCATTTGGAAGCATTAGAAATTTAGCTGATAAAAGAATAAAATCTTGGACCTCTCATTTTAATACATACTTGAAAAGCGAGTAGTTAAGCCTAAGATTAAAAGGGAATGAACTAGTAATCTAGTGGCTTAGCCATGTGCTATTAATGGCCTAGGTCTATTGCTATGAGTTGAAAATAATTCATGCCAAATTGGCCTATGAGACTAATATGCTAAAAAATTTAACGAAATTGATTAGCATTGAAATTGTTAATGAATCAAAAGCTTAAATTTATTGTAATTCAATGTAGCAATTTTATTACTCTGTTCATTTTATTTTGGTTGACATTATTTTTTTACTAATTTGTTAAAAAAAGACTTGTTTAAAAATATTATTTTTAAAAGTCTTATAATCATATAAATATTTCGGTATATTTAAAACCGCGAGTTTAAAAAATAAATTTCTTTTCTTAAACCTTACTATTTAAATATTTCAAACAAATTGAAACAAGAAAGAAAGAATTTAATAATAATAAACAATGCAAATAGTCAACAATAGTTAGATATTACTACTATTGCTAATCCAACAACTACCTACTCTCGTCCCTTTTTTCTTTTCCTCCCGTCATCAACTTAACAAACTCTTTCAGTCTTTCACTAAATTACAATGAACCAAAATTATAGTTAGTTAATGCCAATCATTTTTATGTTATTCTAAAGTTCTCTCTGTTTAATTTTATAGTACCGAATTTTTCTCAAATTACTAAATATTTGAATTTTTCGGTATGCAATTAAAATAATAAAATACGACGGTAAATAAAAACAACAGAACTTTAAAGTTACTATACACAATTTGCTCCATTCCATTTTTGTTTGGCATCATTTGCTTCCTAAATCAAATTAGTTATTTCATATTTTGGATGGAAAGAAAATATATTTAGAATAAATTAAAATTAACTTAGTTTGGATATCATTCTCGCATCGTGTGACAAATATAAAGAACTCTTCTTTTTAATGTGTTTATATTTCTCTAAAAGCTTTAAAACCCAGTACCACCGTAGTATCCTCGTCGATCTAAAATGAGTGTCGTTTTAATCAAATTAATTTGACCGAAAATAAATACTATGTTAGGAAACAATAAAACGTCAATAATATTTTTCAAATCTGTTCTTGCTCCAAAAAAGATCTTTACAACTTTCTAAAAGGTTTTACTCGAGTGAAAAGGGTTACTTAGTTATATAATTTTTATAATTAATGTTATTAAACTATTTTTAATAGGTATGTCAAACCTTAAGTAACACTTATTTTGAATATAAGGAAGTAAAAATTAGAGTTTAGATCTCACGGTCATTCATTAAAAAGAGTCATAGCTAAACGTAAACGAACATATTGTTGAATTAAAATGAATACGTAAGTCGTATTTTGGAATAACAACTTAAACTTCGAGAGGCAAAAAGTCAGTTTGGTACATAAGATATTTTCGAAAATAACCGTACCTCAAGCGGTGTGATACCTATTGCATGACAGACCGGGTATGAAATATAATGGATTGAAGATCGACCCTGGATTCCATCGAATCTAAGCACGAGGTTGGAACCTGCATCTTCAAGATTATCGAGTCTGTAACCCTGGAACTGACCTCGGCTCCAAATTAGTTCGAGAAGACATTATCAAATCAAAATAACGGAAGGCCGAAATATCCGTAACCGGTCGAATATCACGGCATCTCGGCACGTGTCAATGAAATCGATTAATTAGCAAATCATGAGATTTTTTACCTTATACAGAATTGTACCTAAAGTAAGACTCCTCCACTATATAAAGGGGGTCTGATTATTTGTAAAGTACATTGTAACACGCATCCCAAAGCAATAAACTGTATTTCTAGTCATTATTATCATATCACTATGTTCCGGCATCGATTGCAGCATCTTTGACTCGAGGGTAACCAGCCTTCAAGGCCAAGATTGTTCAACATATGTGGTTTGCATTTGCTTTTTCATTATTTATTTCAATTTGAATCTGATTTCTCATTTTTGTATCAAGTTAGATCGCGTATCCTTAAAACCGCGTATAAATTCAATTGTTATCCGATTTTGAGGGTAAATAGTTTGGCGCCCACCGTGGGGCTAAGGATAATAGTGGCTATTTGATACAAATCTCCATAACACATATTGCTTTACACTTGCTCTTTGAAGTGTCTTTAATTCCAGGCTAAAATACAAAAATATCAAACTCTCAATCAGCACCTCTGCATGTTAACAACAAGTCCGATTACCAAGGTGAAAAAAATAACATACCGCCCAGTAACGAGATACCACTTGCTGATCCCGCTGGAATTCCGATCGCAAATCTGATTGATGCTAATTCGCATGTGGCTATCGATGCAAACTTGCCTACCGACCCTGAAAATAGCGTTCGCAGTGGAGCCCGATCGGCAACTTGAAACACGCAAAACATTGAAGGATACGGGATCAGTCTACGAGTGATCTTCGAAATGTTGCAGGCTCAACAGGTAGCAATAGCTTAGTTACAGAACCAAAACCGTGCATCGAGCAGGGTTTTTCCCCAATCCTCCCCGGGAAGTCACCCGCAAGGATGAACCAGTCATAGAAAGGTCGAACAAATACGAATCGGGAGCTAACCCCGAGATCACAAAAATGCTCAAGGAGCTGACAAAACAGATATAATCAAGGGAGAAGAAGATCGAGGCTAATGACAAAAAGGTAGAAACCTACACTTCCAGGAGCACCTCCGCTATTGAAGGGCCTGGATTCCAGGAGGTTCGTGCAAAAACCTTTTCCACCGAGCGCGACTCCGAAGCCGATCCCTAAGAAGTTTTGTATGCCCAAAATACCTAAGTATAACGAATGACCAACCCAGACGAGTATGCAACCTCTTATACATGTGCTATCAAAGGGAACGACCTGGAGCACGATGAGATCGAGTCTATTCTGTAGAAAATTTTTGGGGAGACCCTGTCGAAGGGATCTATGATATGGTATCACATTTTACCTCTTAATTCTATTGACTCATTTGCTATGCTTGCAGATTCTTTCGTAAAAGCACACGCAGGTGCCATCAAGGTCGAGACTAGGAAATTGGACCTTTTCAAAGTCAAACAGAAGGATAACGAGATGCTCAGAGAGATCATGTCTCGGTTTCAAATAGAATGAATGGATCTGTAGCCGGTCGCTGATGATTGGGCAGTTCAAGCTTTCATTCAGGGACTTAATATTCAAAGCTCGGTGGCTTCACAACAGCTAAAGCAGAACTTAATAGAATACCCGACTGTTACATGGGCCGATGTGCATAACCGGTATAAATCGAGAATCAGAGTCGAAGATGATCAATTCGGGGTCAGCCTAGCCCGTCAGAAGCCTCGACAGAGTCAAGAGAGATATCGATCACGAACCAAGGCCAAATAGGGATCGGTATCAGCCGTATAACAGAGATCGGAGAAACAGCGGGTCCAGGCGAAACTCCTTGAGAAACAAAAGGAGAAATGACCAAAGTCAAAGAAGCCGGGGGCTTATGACCAAAAATGGTTTCGACAGGTCCAAAGATGGACCGAGGTTATCAGAATATAACTTCAATGTCGATGTTGCCGCCATTGTATCAGCTACCGGGCGCATCAAAGATATTAAATGGCCTCGACCTCTATAGTCTAATCCAACCCAAAGGGATTCAAACCAGATGTGCAAATACCATGGCACTCACGGTCACAGAACGGAATATTGTCGACAGTTGAGAGAGGAAGTGGCTCGTCTATTCAACAATGGGCACCTTCAGGAGTTCTTAAGCGACCGACCCAAGAATCATTTCAGGAACAGGGATTCTAACAAACAGGCAGAACAAGAAGAACCTCAATGGTCAAGTTTCTTTTGAACCTGCAAGTTCGGGTAGTTTGCCACTGTGTCTGAATCATCGTCACTAACTTCATATACTCATCTTACCTGCTCGACCAGGTCGGCATGCTCCTTCCGAGCCTCTTCTAGCTCATACTGGAGCTTCTCACTAAGGAGCTTGTAAGCATCGCTCTTCTCAATAAGCGCCCGGGTTTTAGCCTTGTGTTGGTTTAACTCTTCCCGATATCGGAGAAAAGTTTCGTGATGAAGCACCAAGGCCTACGAACACAGAGAAGGATGCTACGATTATTTGCAATTTAATCTAAGGACATAATAAAAAAGCATTCGAGGTTAACGGATTCAACGCCTATTGAGCTTCGTTGAAAAGACAAAGGGCCTCCGACTCATCCATTTCGGCCTGATCTTTTTCGGTCGCCAGGCATCGAAGATAGTTGGCAACCCCCAAGGGGGCGGAGAGAACTCGGGCATCCTCCGGTATGGATATGATGATTGACCGCTTCCGATGAGGATCTTCACTCAGGGCTGGGAACAGGTTTACTAACCTCAGACTCGAAGAAGATCCACTGGCTCCCGAAGACGGCACCTTCTTTAATACCGGTAAGTCACCTAACCCGGTGACATCTTCCGAGGCGGTGGAATCTAAGCCATCGAAGAGGTTGTTGAAGGAATCGGCCGCCCCTTGAGGCCCCTCATTTGGGCGTCCTTTCAGCATCTAGGCCTCGTTTACCATGGAGTCGGTGAATAATGGTGACCCGGGAAGATCTCACCCCGGGTGCATCCGTCGAGGCATTTCCCTCAGCCCGAGGAGTACAGACCATGGTCTCCTTGTCGACCTCCCCAGCTCGGGGCAAAATGGCTTCGTCCTTCCCTATTTCGGAGACCTCGGCCACTCCCTCCTCATCGGCTACCGGGGTTTGAGACATCTCGATACCGCTTCTCACGCGGGTCATCAGCTCCGAGGCTTCTTCTTATTCTTTGGACTTATCTCTCAATCGAATGAGCAAATCCGATGGGACCTCCCGTGCGCTGGCACTTTCCTTGAATTTGCGCACCAGCCTTATTTTTGGTTTTTTCTTCTCCGAGTTCGGAGAACTCCAAACTCGGAGCCCTTTTTCTTTTCTTCTCTTTATCCTGCCTCGGAAGAGATGGTTCGGGGAGGATGTCTTCATTACCGGATGGGGGCCTCATTTCGATATCTTTGGGAAGACCTATAAAGGAAGAAAAAGTGAGAACGAATACAGCTAAGAAAACTAAGTGTTAATTCACTCAGTAGAGAAATCTCACCATGAGCACGGGCCTCCCACTGGCCCTCCGAAAGTTCGCACCATGAGCGCTCAGAGTAAGATCTCCGTATTGCAATACCCTCAACCTATTCCTTGAGTCAAGGAACTGCATCTAGCATTCAGGCAATAGCTGCACCATCACAAAATATCGATGAGAAAGGAGGAAAAGGAAAAGCAATAAAAAGAAATCTTAAATGCAAGGTTATACTTACGTTTTATGTTCCATTTCTCAGGAAATGGCATATCCTCGGCTGGGATTAAATTCGAGGTCCTCACTCGAACGAGCCGACCCAACCAACCTCGGTCTCGATCCTTGTCGATGATCGAGAATAGGGCCTTACTGGCTCGACGTGCAAGCTTGATTGATGTCCCCCGATAAAGTCGGGGGCTGTACAAGCGCATAAGGTGGTCGAGAGTAAAGGGAAACCCTTCAAGTTTGCTCTCGAAGAAGCGAAGAAGAATTACAATCCTCTAGAACGAAGGATAAATCTGTTCGAGAGTCACCTCATACCTTTTGCAAAGGCTATAATAACTGGATCTAAAGGACCCAGCGTAAAAAGGTAAGTGTAAACACTTAAAAAAACCCTCCACGTGGGTGGTGATCGATTCCTCGAGGGTAGGGACCACTATGAGCTTATCGACCCAGTTGCAGTCCTCCTTGACCTTCTCAAGGACACTGTCGGTGATCGAACATATGTACCTCGAGACCGCTCGCACCGACCACGGTACCGAGGAGTTTTCTTAACCTTGAAATCGGCTCTGGTTGGGCACCCCGTAGGGATGAACATCTTTAGAGGGGGTTCTGGTGTCGGTTCTTCAGTTACCGCAGGCGAAACATTCTCAGACGGTCTCGAGGAAGAGGGGTTTTCTTTTTGATGAACGGAATTTGAAGTCTTTGCCATTATTTCTAAATAGAGGAGAAAAGAAGGTGTTGATGAAAGGGGAGGTGTAATTAGCAGATTACTTATGAAAGTTTTCAGAAAACCAGAAGGGAAGAAATTTTAAACTTAAGCTCTCAGAAAACCAGAAGATGAGAGTAATGAAGTTTTCTTAAAACACAAGAGCAAATGTTTGAATGTAAAAGTTCTAATGAATGGATGAAAATGGTATTTATAGTTTTCTGAAACGGCGGTTAGCATCCTGAAGCGGCAAACCGTTAAATGACACACAAATGCCTTGAAGAATGGACCGACTGGACGTTTCAACTATTCTTATCACTTACGTCATGAATTCGTCGTCATGATTTATCAGAGTGAGAATCAGAAGCTCGTATCGTTTTTCATTATTTACTCTCCGAAAAACAAGGGGATTTGACATCATGTTTTTGTCAGACCGTGGAAATCGAGCTCGCCTATTGCATGACAGACCGGGATGAAACATAATGGATTGAAGATCGACCCTAGATTCCATCGAACCTACGCACGAGGTTGGAATCTGCGTCTTCAAGATTATCAAGTGCGTAACCTCGGACTGACCTCGACTCCAAATTAGCTCGAGAAGACATTATCAAATCAAAATAATGGAAGGCCGAAATATCTGTAACCGGTCGGATATCACGACGTCTCGGGACGTGTCAATGAAACCGATTAACTAGCAAATCATGAGATTCTTTACCTTATACAGAATTGTACCTAAAGTAGGACTCCTTTACTATATAAAGGGGGATCTGATTATTTGTAAAGTACATTGTAACACGCATTCCAAAGCAATAAACTGTATTTCTAGTCATTGTTATCTTATCACTCTGTTCCATCTCCAATTGATCTAGTCATTGTTATCTTATCACTCTGTTCCATCTCCAATTGCAGCATCTTTGACTCGAGGGTGACCAACTTTCAAGGCCAAGATTGTTCAACCTATGTGGTTTGCATTTACTTTTTTATCATTTATTTCAATTTGAATCTGATTTCTCATTTTTGTATCAAGTTAGATAACGTATCCTTAAAACTACATATAAATTCAATTGTTATCTGAATTTGAAGGTAAATATATATCCTAATACAAACATTAATCATTACTTTCACGCCAACTTAAACTTCAAAAATAATACAAAAACCATTATTAGTAAAAGAAGTAAAGGGAGGGTTGAAAAAAAAATAGAAGAACGAGAAGATGCGGGAAAAGGGAGGATGTTGTGTACTTTTGTTTCGATAAAATACAAAGGAGAAAAAGGGAAGCAGAGGGAGACTTCAATCTAGCTTTTCTATACAGAGACCTGTCTTTTTGGCAGCTTCTTGTCAGTTCCATCGTGTTTGATGAGGTTTTCTTTTTGATACACTCGAAATCCCTTTTATTTAATCAATTAATTACCCCAAGTCAAGACCTCTAAGAGGAATTTATTTCTCCTTTTTTTAATGTTTCCGACTACAGTTTTTGATATCAGTTTTATCGCTGGATTAATTCGTATTCGCAATAAACCTATTAAAACTGACTTTCTCAAGATTTAAAACTAAGAATTCTAATTAAAGATAAAGGGGTTACTCTTAAGGGTATACAACCTATTCTGTATAACCTATTTACAATAGGGAAGCGGTTAAACCAGTGACATAGTAAAAAATCTTATCAAGAGTGTTCAAATTTTAAACAAGTCAATTATTTTTTTGTCAATAAATAGTATACTAAAATTTCTTGATCAAATTATGTAATATTTAACTAAATAATAAAAAAAACTTTTCAACTGTAATTTTATAAATCAAAATTAAAATAACAAAAATACAACATTAGAAATGTTATTAATAAAAATAAGTATAAACCCAACAAAAAGGGAGAGTCGAGAGAATTTGTATTTTGTAGATAGCTTTTATTGAATAAATTATTATAGAGCTTGACTTTAAAATTATAATTTTTATTAAAAAAATAACTTTTAGTTAGAAAAATTACTTTTAAGATTAGTTGTTTACTACTACCCAAATTTTAAGTTTTAAGGATTATTTTATTAGGAAATCTTTTATATTTAAGAAGAATGAAAATAGCTCACACATGGTGATCTTCGTTTAGTTTTGGCATATAAAATGGGCAGAACAGTTGGACTGTCTCAGTCAACTGTATTAAGGGAGTTCAAAATATAGTATAATTATATGAAGTAGTATTTTAGTTTATACATGCAATATAATTTTTCAGCAAAGGATGTGCTTGACCACCCTTGTCATAGGGTGGCTACGCCACTGGATTGGACTAAAAAAAAAATGTACGTTTGTGAGACCTTAGTCGCGAATCGGGATGTATAAGTGAGTCAACCTACGTGTGGAAGATATATATCAAAAATCTATTATCGTATTTATGAATCCTAATCCTGAAAATATAGCATCCCATTCCCACTATTTTTTACCATCCAAGACTTGGATACATTTAGAAATTAAGTAGAAAGAATAAAGTTTCTAGGATTTCATACTTGTACATATCTTCTTCTTCTTTTCCCAAAATCCCAACAAGGTAAAACTTAGGCCTATTTGTTCATAGATTTTTTTTTCCTATTTTCCAAAACAATTTAAAAATGTGTTTATTCATTAAAATTTGCAATGTGTTTTCCAAAATTTAAAATTTTCAGAAATTTTTTTCTCACTCACAGAACTGTAATATTTTTTCAAGTAAAATGCATGTCCAAATATAATTTCATATTTTAATATCATTTTTCAACTTAACTCCAGATATTACTTTTTTTAAAAAAATTACAATTTTTTTGGTACAAACGCCTACTTAGTAGTTCTAGTTTTTCTTCCTAAAACGTGCTTGAATATATCCAGATAAACTTGATATTGCTTTTTTAGAGCTAAGTATAAAGCTTGAAAAGAAAAGGCATTTAATGTTTGCTAACAATGTTTAATATACTAATTAAACCAAACTCCCTTGTCCTAATCGGCTTAATTCTAATCTGATTTATGATTGAGTAGATCAAATATCTTTAATTTTCAACCACGGACAACACTTATAGTTAAGAATAAAAACAATAGGTTCAAGTATGTGAAACGTACGTACTATCTACCAACACTTTATAAATAAAATGTTTTGTTGTTAAATAAATAAATTTAGTTCACCAACTAAATGGTAACTAGGACATATCATATAGATTGACGATAAACGATTCTTCATTTGATATTTTAGTTTCTTACTTAATTTAATCCTTTATCTGTCATTTAAAAATTTTGACGCGCTCACTGGAAAATCATTTGATAATACTAATCAATAATCACAAGCCGTATTTAATTAAACTTCCCTTGTTTCATCTGTAAATAAGTAATTGATAATTATATGCCTTTTCTCGAGTAATAAGAGTGACTAAAAAGATTATGTATATATATTTTATGTTAAATCCCTTTAACTATTTCATATGTTCAATTTCTCAATTTCCCTCCGAGTTACTTTAGTTGATTTTTGGTTTTTTCTGCGGTCCAAAATATTTGATTTTTTCAAATATCAACAAGGAATTATCTTCTTTTTTCAAAGCTGCCCTTGGAGTAAAGAATTTCGAAGTATTTGTTATATTTTTCAATAAACAAATTAATGAGATGGTTAAAGTTAATATGATCTATTTATTATTAATTAATAATAATAAGTGAATTCGTTAATATATATCAAAACAATCAAAAAAAATAATTAAAATGGACCAGAGGATTCCTTAGTGAAATTTTATAATCCAAAAAAAAGGAAATGTTTTTAAAATTTATGTTAAATGTCAGACATATACATAGCATAATAAATGTAACAATAAATATTGCGTACATGTGGAGAATAAGCCAGAGAGGACGATAAGGACTCGAGGAGAATACAGACTATCCCAATAACTACAAGCATATGTCTTCGTTAATGTAGTGACCCTTTTTACACAATTTTTTCTGACACTTACTTTCACCTATGCATCACTACAAGTACACATGCAAGATCCAAAGGACACGACAATTACAACCCCCCCCCCCCCC
>MCJB01049450.1:75215-95138 GCA_002018475.1 Nicotiana obtusifolia | reverse complement strand
CCCAAAAAAAAAACAGTAAAATGAAGGTCAATTTGCAGTTAAAATGTAACGCCAATTCTATTTCAACTTTATAAGTTTAAAATTATTATTTACAAGGCCATGGGCTAATTTATAAACTTTTCAAACTTAACAAATTGAAACACCTTAGAAAGTCCTTAAGAACAAGAAAAGCAATTAAAAGGTTATTTCATAACTGACTCTTGTTGCCGAGTCGAGGGGCTTGGCTGATATCAAATTTTATAAAATATTTTTCTCTTTTTATCTTTTTTGTTATTTTTATATAACCTAGAAACTTGTAGAATATCGTATTTGGATAATCGGTAGAAAAAAGATTAGTTAGATCATTTGCTTTAATGCGGAAGAATCCCTTTCTATACTACGTTACTAGTAAAAAGCCGTCAACCGAAAAAATAAATAAACACCAGTTTTAAAAAGATGCATTTGCCCAAGAAATGTACTACATTTCGTTCATATTATCTATTTTTTATTTCTTTTAATAAGTTTTGTTTTAGTTAAGTCAATTTGATCCAAAATATGTATTGTGTTTAAAAATCAATAACGCATTAGGTTTTTTTTGCTTCCAAATTTACCATTCCTCATACATGATCTAAAAAATCCGATGAAAACTCACGGCGTATAGGCTTTTGTATCATCACTTGTAGGCATAGCAAAAACTTTTTGCTACTTCATACAAATAAATACTTAGTAAAAAATTATAGTATTGTATTTTGGCATTTAAACTAGTGCTATATTTACACGTGCTAACCAGTTTTTATTTACGTACTGTAGTTGGTTAAGGGAAAAATGGTGCTGTTAGTTCAAACAGTAACGCCTCGCTAATTTGTACTAATTTAATCTATTACATACTACTATTGTCTTTATCTTGTTTTTCTATTTCAATTTTATGTAGGAGAAGTCATTACATTTACAGGGAAAACGTTTGTCGTGTAAGTGATTGTGATATGACCAAATCCTAGTGGGTACCAAACCTTTTCAGCACTGCACTGTCAATATCAAAAGAATGATGTTTTTGTGGTATAATCTTAATTTACTTACGTTGGCTGGGTAATGTCAAAAGACAACAGTAAACATATGATAATGTAATAAAAAAGACTCTTTGATGATTAGTTGAGCCATATTTAATGTATTAACATAAAACAATACGTAATAACTAAGTCGGTATATACTGTTAAACATCTCCATAACAGTCATCCTCTATAACAATAATTTACTATATTGTATTATATGTTCTATATAACAACATTTCTTTACATCAGTCAAAATTTTTTTAGGTAAATGATGTTATTATAAAAAGGTGTGCACAATCTTAATCAGAGACGAATACACCTTGCGGCAAGCTAAGCGATATCACATGACATGACACCGCTTCGTTGAAATTTGTATTATATATATATATAAAAAAAAAATTATACCGCTTATCATTATAGTGATTTATTTAAATTTTACACCGCTTTGCCGAAAATCCTTCGTAGGCCTTTGACCTTAACCGTTTTGATCCAATAGAACTCACTAATTAGTATTGCTGAGTTAATTAACAATGTACTGCTCATGTTCGTTCCACTAAAAGCAGTGAAACAAAAGAACTACTATATTTTTGTACATTTGAGAAATATAATAGTGTACGTAATGAACGTAAAGGAGAATATAA
The DNA here is from genome assembly GCA_002018475.1 of Nicotiana obtusifolia. Lineage (NCBI taxonomy): Eukaryota > Viridiplantae > Streptophyta > Magnoliopsida > Solanales > Solanaceae > Nicotiana > Nicotiana obtusifolia. The sequence continues at coordinate 93,469 of MCJB01049450.1, read as the reverse complement.
TTAATCCTTAGCAGAGAATACAATATGATTGAAGCACCTCCAAAATCTTTGACGAGAAGCAAAGCAAAGACAATTTTGACTCTCCTTTTTCGAAAATTGACTTTTATTCATTTGTAGTAATGGAGTACTATACTATTATATTCTACCACTGCTATATATTCCTTCCTTGTACCTCCAGTTACGAGAAATGATTGTCAAAAAAACAAGAAAGTAGAAAAAATAAAAGAATAAAAAAGTATATAAAGATATCACCCGTGACTACTTTTTAGTTTGTTTTTTGTTTACTTTTTCTTCGTTCTATTGAATTTCATTTGTCGTTGCTCCTTTTGTCACGTTATTAATCGAAAACCGTGACCTCCTCTAGGTTCATGTATATTACAAAGTAAGGGTGTGTTTGGTTGAAAAAATATTTTTTAATTTTTTCATGTTTGATTGGATTAAATATTTTAAAAAATATTTTACTTCAATTGAAGAAAAATGTTTTCCCTATCAAAAGGAGGGAAAACATTTTCCAAAACTATATTTCAACCTTCTCCACCCTATTCCCCATGCCCACCACCNGACCACACCCCATCCACCCCAACCTCGCCCACCACTCACCCTAAATAGAACTATTATTAAGAGTATTTTCTTTTCATGTTGTAGATGGAATACTTTTTTTATTTCAATAAAATGAGTATATTCTTTTTCACAATATAGTAAAATAATTTTTTTTATTTCAACAAAACAATTACTTTTTTTTCCTGATGTAGAAAACGTATTTTCTTTTATTTTAACAGACAAAGTATTTTTTTTTCCTGAAATAGAAAAAGTATTTTTTGTCAAAAAATGAGTACTTTCTTTTCATGATGTAGAAAAAGTATTTTCTTTCATTTCATCAAAAAGAGTACTTTCTTTTCATGATGTAGGAAAACAATTTCCAGGAAAATATTTTCTATGGGAAAATAAGTGATCCAACTAAACAAGAAAAATTGAGTGATAAAACCACTCTTTTTGCCGAAAAATATTTTTCTTCGTCCCAAACACACCCTTAATCTTCATTTTAGGGTATAGTTTATTATTTACAAGAAGTTTTATTGTATCCTCATCAAAAGAAATTGGAAATATTATCAGAATTATTTTTATCCGGAAAAACTAAAAATAATCTGCACAAGAAAAAAACTATAGTTTTTTTCTGTTACAATTACATAAATGGGGACTAATTTTCATGGGTCCTTGATATGAAAAGATGAAAATGCAATTACATAATTTTAGATCCTTTTTTTCTCTTCCTATTTCAGCGTTTCCTAAATATACATAAAAAGAAATTATAACTGAAAAGTGAACACATGAGGTTTTGGTGAATTACTTCCCAAAAATTTATTATTCATAGATACTGAGTGCTGTCCTTTTCTTAGTTTCTTTTTTCTTTTTTAATTTTAAATTATAGAGGATTATCAGACGAAATTAAGTAGACGAGAATAATGAGAATTGAACACACACTAACTGTACGTATCTAGACTACCATGAAGTACTCGTGGCGGTGACATTTTCTTAGTTTGAAGTGTGACAATGTTGGTACTTATTTTACATACAACTCGAACCCTGTATCTATTGATGTTGATTGTTCACATTCCAATTTCTTTCTTTCTGAAACAACATTTTATTTCTTGTTCATTTCTCCACTTAATATAGGAAAGGAGTAAGAAATAATGCAAAGATCCTTAAGATCAACTTGCAATAGTTAAGTACATTGTAAGTCCAATTTACCAAATGTTAGTTTGTTAGTCACACTTAGACCCTTCAAGTCTTGGAACGTGGCACTTATCCACTTGAGCTTGAGAAAGTGGTAATAACACCCCCCCAATTCCAAGTTATTTCTTTCAATCTTTGCAAAGTTTTTGTTGGTGTTGCAATTAATTTCACATCCTAGAATCCGACGTCTTCAAAAAGAATAACGATTTCAATAAAATTTCTACTAAAAAATAAAAAACTAATAGAACATCATAAGTTCATAGGATCGTTTGATCATATGATAATTTCATATTTAAAAAACAAACCAATTGATCGTATGTCAATTCTACTAGAAATGGTGCATATATGTCTCATGACTTTATGAAATGTTATACATCCGTTTCATACTTTTTACTAAACGAAAAAGGGGAAAATGTCACTCTTGAATACATGTAAGCCCCATTCTGCAAATTTCACTTTTCATTGCGTAAATTCGATACATAGGCAAGAATATCAAACATGATATATCAAGGGCGTACAATGTGAAGAATTTAACATCAAACAATATCACAGCCTCAAGGGTCAAACTAGAATTTATGGCAAACAAAAAGTAAAGAACAGTTAAACAAATGCACTAGCAAACAAAGATGAATTTGAAGGTTATGATTTCATACAATAATCTGAAGTTACATATACAAATATATAATAATAACTGAATTCTTAATTAAATATTTATATATATTTAATAATTTTGTAATACAAATATAAAATTTGAACAAAAATAATTAGATTCACAAAAATCCATAACCTTAAAGCTGGATATGCCCTGATGGCAAAAAACACTCAAACAAAAAGGGGACATAGGTGGGTAGAAAGACATTGAATGTAAAGGGAGGAGAAGCCGAGAGAGTATTCTTAAATCTTTAAATGATGGAAAAAAAAAAGTAAAGAAGGAGGCATTTTCTTAGAGCATGCGTGATTGCGAGATGCTTTGAACACCGAACTATTTTTTTTTCCGGAAAAAAAAGAAAAAACATGATATATCAAGGGCACAATTTGAAGAATTCAACGTCAAACATTATCACAGCCTCAAGGGTCAAATCCAACTTACGACAAACAAAAAGTAAAGAGCGGTAAAACAAATATTGCAGTAGCAAAGAACAATTAAACAAAAAGGGTGACATAGGTGGGGCAAAGATATTGAATGTCAAGGGAAGAGAAGCAGAGAGAGTATTGTTGAATCATTAAATGATGAAAAAAGTAAAGAGAAAGGGGTTAGTGCAGTAGTAGTGAGTGTGGCTTCGAAAATGAATTTTACCAACAACTTTAGACAAACATGTGACACATTTAATTATACCTTCTTCTTTCCCTCTCTCAAGTGCTGTATTTTCACCTTAAATGCTTTGCCTTGTGACCTTATGTCCTCTACTTCTCTTACATTTGTTATGTTCAAATAACTCCTGGTCCATATCACTTTTTCAGCCCCAATCATTCGAAGCGAATTCAAGAACTAAAATTATTAGATTTAAAAAGAATTATAATCTTACACATATACATAGTTAATGTTTTTTTATATATGTATATGCATAACTAGAGGAGAAGATAATGAGTTTAGCTGAATCGATGGAATGAGCCCTATATTCGCTTCTGTCACCTTATGAACAAAGAACAAATCATAACAGTTGAAAGGAGACACAAACCATATATTTGATGTTGATTAAAATTAAAGAGTTTGATTTGATAATTTTTTACAGATCTTACTTTAGTTATATGAAATTTTTCACTAGAGATCAGTAAAGCACATGAGATCTTTATTAGGATTATTTTCTACTACTTAAATTGTAAGTAGTTATAGGAGATCATTTCCTCTTAAAATTGGTCTTTGTTTCAAATGATGTAGCAATGCACTATATAACAACTAATTATCTATTCCAAACTCCAAATTTGCAATAAAACTTAGTTTATTGCCTTTTACATTTTGTCATTTAACAAACATAGTCTTTAGTGGACAATTCATTGGTCTAGATATCACAATGCAAAAAATGTACGGATTTTTACTTAGCTATACTATATTAAAAATTTATTTACTTATGTTCTTTATGTTTTGCAGTTTTTAATAAGTATCTGGTTCTTTTCTTACAAATTATATACATTGTTCCTTAAAAGGCTCCCACCCTTCAATTACATACTTTCCTTTTTCCCCCCTATCCTCTTCTTTCTCCTTTTTTTCCCATCAAAATCCCTTAATTTACGCCTAGAATCTCCATCTTCTCTCTTTCCACCACTGGCGATATCATTATATTATTAAAAAATATTCAAAAATTATATTATAATTGTATCTTAATTGTATTTGAATTGTATCAGATACATCAATGTATAAAACATAATTGTATCATACTTGTATCACAATTGCACCTAACTTGCATCTGGTACATTAATACCCAAAATAATATCTGATACAATACTAATAAATTAATATAAAATTATCATACTTGTGATACCAACTGTGAAATTCGTCACGAACTCACAATTGCTCGCAAATAATATACAATAAATATACAATTATCATACATTTGTAATACAATTCCTGCAACAATTATGATACGCATACAATTATAATACAATCGTGATACATTTCTGAAAAATTGTGATACAATTATGATCTTCATCTTTTTCAATTTTCAATCTTATAATTGTATGAGTATTGTATCGAGTATTGTTTTAGGTATTGATGTATTATATTCAAGTCGCATACAACAAAGATTTTAGAAAGAAAGAAAATAAGATTCAAAACTTACCCACAACTTGATTTTAGAGCAATATTCAAAATTTTGTCTCCATTGTATCAATAAAAAATAGAGATTTTGGGTGATTAGTAAGAAAAAGAGAAATTGGGTTTGAAAACATTTGGAAAAGGAAAAGAATTGGAAATTTTTTTTTTGGGGGAGGGAGGGGAGGGGGGGAGGGAGTTATTGAAAATGAGGGTGGTTGTCGTGTAACTGACAAGCTAAAAAGAGATCTTGAATTTTTTTTCTTTTTAATGATTTTGTATATAACATGTAAGTACAGATATACAAAGTAATTAATAAAGAACCTAAATAAATGGGTGAAAATATTTCTATTATAGTATAACTAGGTAAAAATCCCAAAAATGTAATACGAGCTTAAATTCGTAATGACATGTTTCCCAGTTGGGCTTTTTCATCCTTTAATAAAGCAAGTTAAACAGTTGGCCGGTTGATAAAAAATGATTATATTTGCTTGTGTGTGTATATATATATATATATATATATATATATATATATATATATATATATATATATATATATATATATATATATTTCGTGTATTATATATTAATATACAAAAATATATATTTTGTTGGCTATTATTTTTTAGAAAGGCTATACTCGTAATTTTCGTTTAACAATACGAGAAGAGAGAGAATATAGTGCATTGGCAAATCCAAAGTGGATTTCCTGTGATGAGACGGTTATAGACTACTCTCTTCAGTCCTCAAAGCAACAAGAGGAAATTATTCGTTTTTTCGGGACTTCGACAATCTTCTTAACCCAATGGGTTTTCTCTTTTCTTTGAGGTCCACATTGTTCGTTTTTGTAGACTTCGACATTCTTCTTAGCTCAAAGGACTTTCACTTTTCTTTGAGGTCCATATAAGCCTTACCAGTTGTGTGACATATTTGGACTGAAATCCGACAGGACATATTGTGGAAAAATCAGTAATAGCCAGATTTACAACTAATAATTGAAGAATAGTCACTATTTTAAAAATAATTAAAATATAGTTATTTTTTCATGTAAAGATAATTCTGAAAAAAAACATCCTTAAAAATTGAAAAAAATTCCAACATAATATGCTGAAGTTCAAATTTTTTACACATGAGATTCTAGCATAATGTATTGGAATTTCATATTGTGCCGGAGTTCCAACACAATATGCTGAAAGTTTATACGCAGGAAATCCATAATCCAACATTTTTTGTTGGAACTTTCTGTGTGCTGGAGTTCCAACATAATATGCTGGAAGTTTATACGCAAAAGCTCCATAATCCAACATATTATGCTAGAACCTTCCGTGTTTCAGCAAAATAGTGGCTATTTATTAATGATTTTACAAACGCCGACTATTTTTTAATTGTCTGTTTAAACTGGCTAGCTCGTGCTATTTTCACGACATATTGAATTAGCTTTGCAAACTAATAGGCTGACCTTTTTTGTTTTTTGGTTTCCCACCCATCTGGTGTTCTTCACTCGCATTGGGGTATCGACTAATCTATATTATTATAAACGCATGAATATAATATTGGTTTACAAAAATAATCTTAAATTATTAAGCGTAATAACTCACAATAAAAGGATATAACCAAAATTCTAGACATCTGTAATCCTATTATTTTAGGACATAATACTACAAGTTAGGAATCCTACATGATTACCTATTAGTATAATTAATTAGAGCATAGACATATAATACTACATGTTAGCATGTAAACTTAAGACCTTTAGGAACACGTTAGGTTTCCTATTAGTATAATTACTTTCGGGATAGAGACATATTTTTAGTCATGTAATCCTATTACTTTTACGATATACTTTTTAAAAATTTCCATTACTAATTTAATTTGAAAACGTATTATAATGTGCTATTACTAATTTATCTGAAAATGTATTATATTGTCCAAATTCATTTAAAAAAAGGAGAGCCTACATTATTATAACAGCACGAATACAATATTGATAGACCAAAATAGTCCTAAAATATAAATAGAAGAACACATAGGAAAAGAGCATAACTAAAATAATATATTTTTTGGACTACAAGACCTTCTATGTTAATTTTTTAATATTTCATGTTTTAAAATTAATAAATTTTTTCTATTAAATTATTACTAAAAATATGTAGAAAGGTTTAATAAAATCTATTTCATAAGAATCCACCATATTGTAACGACCCGATCGGTTATTTTGACTGTTGTAGCCCCGTTTCATCATTTACTCCTTATTCTATGCTTAATTGCTGTAATGTGACTTGTCGGGGTAGTTGGTTTGGTCTCGAGGATATTTCACAATGAATTGGAACACTTAGTCTCAAGGTTAGAAGCCTGAGTCGAAAGAGTAGACCGGATGTTGACTTATGTGTAAATGGACCCGGAATGGAGTTTTGACGGTTCTAATAGCTTCGTAGGATAAATTTTGAATTAAGAGTGTGTCCGGATAGTGATTTGGAGGTCCGTAGTTGATTTTGGCTTGAATTGGCGAAAGTTGGAAAAATGAAAGTTTGGAGAGTTGACAAGTTTGACCGTGAGTTGACTTTTTGGTTTTTGGGCTCGGATTTTGGTTCTGAAAGTTGGAGTCGGTCCGTTGTATCATGTATTATTTGTGCGCAAAATTTGAGGTCAATCGGAGTTGGTTTGATAGGTTTCAACATCGATTATGGAAGTTGGAATTCACTAGTTTTCATTAGGCTTGAATTGGGTACGATTCGTGTTTTTGATGTTATTTGATATGATTTTAGGCCTCTACTAAGTTCATATAGTGTTTTAGGACATATTGGTATATTTGGTTGAGGGGGCCTCGAGTGGATTTCGGATGGTTAACAGATCGAATTTGGCTTAAGTGTTATGCTGATGTGCTTCAGATCTGGTGTCATCGCACCTACAATGGCTTAGGCTGCAAGTGCGGAGTCGCAGAAGCGGCTAAGTTTGCGCAGCTGCGAAGAGGAGGAAGGCCACTGGGAGTCACAGGCGCGGAAGGGTTTCCGCAGATGCGGATGCGCATCTGTGCATGATCGACCGCAGAAGCGAATTTGGGCAGGCAGCGTTAGAGTCGCAGAAGCGAGGGTTGGTTCGCTGATGCAGTCCCGTAGTTGTGAAGATGGGACTACAGGTGCGTGAGGTCAGCTGTTAACTCGATTTCGCAGAAGCGAGGTTTTCCCGGGAAAAGCGAGAGCACAGGTTGATAAATGGAGATTTTGACTACTTATTAGCGCCTTTTAGCTTTTGCTTTAGTCCAAAAGCGTTTAATTGTGTTCCCAAAAACTGATAAATCGTGCTAAATTGGAGGAATATTGGAAGCTGACTCCCGATATGAAATCCAACTCAAAAAGGAATAATCTAAACTCAAGCCATAATAGACACAGAAGCTCAGAAGTGCGGACCGCAGAATATCATCTACGGCTGCAGATGATGAAGAAAAGGGAAACAGATCTTTGTGCAAAGTGCGGTCCGCACATGAATTGTGCGGCCGCAGAAGCTGGGTCAGAGCAAAGTTCAGAGAATCTGCAAGTCAAGTCCAGCAAAAGTGCGGATCGCACAATTATTGTGCGATCGTAGAAGAAGAGCTGTGCGGCCGCAGATGTAAAAGAGTGGACAACAGAAGAGCAAGGTGTGGCTGCACATGTAAAAGTGCGGACCGCAGAAAGAGTGTAGAGCGGCCATTGTTCAGAATTGTGTGACCGCAAACTTCCAATCCTGAAGAAAAGCGCGGACCGCACATGGAATTGTGCGGCTGCAGAACCTCCCGAAGGGCATTTTTGTCTGAAATTTCCAGCCTTGTATCAATAGACAAGTTTCATATTTTTAAGTTAACTTTGGACAGCATCAACTACAGTAGCCGTTTATCTTTCTTTCTTTTAGTAGTTTTTCATATTCTGAGTTATTTTAACATAGATTTTATCATTTCAATCTTGCAATATGAGTTTAATTATCATTTCTTCTTCTTTTTCTTCAATTTCAAGCATGAGTAGCTAGATTTTTATTAGGGTTGTAACCCAACCCTAGTGTGTAAACTTAATGGGTATTTGATTTATTGCTTGTTTATACGGTTGAGTGTTTATTATTTAGCCTTATTCTTACTTTTATTTGACGAATTAATGGTTGCAAACATTAGTTCATGCCTATTTGACTTGGTCTCTACTTGAGAGAGAGAGACTTAGTCTAGGAAAACTTGGCTAGAAAGAAATTGGGTCAATCGAGAGATTGATAAATCCAATTAAAGGGTTGAACCTAGAGATTGTAAAACCCGACTTGAGCTTTTTATCAATCGTTTTGTTCAATATCCATTTGGACTTGAGAAAGCCAAATTAGGCAAAATCACTCTTTGACCGAGAGGTATTGAGTGGGTAACCGAGTGTTGATAGCTATAATATACCCCGACCAATAAAATAAGCTTTAAGGTTTACAACCCGTTAGGCAAACACCTAAGCGAAGGTCATAGCCCTAGGCTTTTTACAATATTTGAAAAACAATAAAAACAATCTTCTAGTTCTATTTCTCAATTTGCAATTGTAATTTAGATTAAACTTTAAAACAACCAATTTTTGTGGAAGTGTAAATTTAGATATACAAACTCACACGCTAAGATATATAATACTAACTCCCGTACATATAGCTCCCTGCGCAATTCGACTCGACTCTTTTTGGGTATTACTATTGCATCGACCGTTTTCATAACCTCGAATAGAGGAGTAAAATTGGACGAGATCAATTTTTGTGGCGCCATTTCCGGGGAGCTAAAAACGGTGTTAGCTATATATTTAGGTGTATTTCTGAGAATATTTTATTTTCCTTCCTTTTTACTAACGTGTTGAGTTATTGTAGGTGCAATCATGGCAAACAATGAGCTGGGAAACATAGCTTTGGGGGATGTGGACGTTGAGGATGATCAAATGGATGAGGTCCCTCTTGAACTTCAAGCCAATAGACAAGGACGAGTGCCTCAAGACAATGTGCCCGCTCCACCCCAACCTCCACCACGAGCGGCTCCACACGTGGTGTTGCCGAATGAAGGGTATACAAGTGCTATAGTCCCTCCCCGTATTAGGGCGGGAAACTTCTAAATAACCAACGTGATGCTCATTTTTCTCGAGCAACAAGGGTTCTTCACCGGTGCACCGGGTCAAAATGCATATAAACACTTGAAAGGGTTCGTCGATACGTGTTGGGGGAGCAAACAAACAAATGTCGCCAAGGATGCTTTGAGGCTAAGGCTTTTTCCCTTCTCTCTATAGGGGAAAGCTTAAGATTAGTTGGAATGTTTGTCAAATCATTCCATTCATACTTGGGATGAACTAGCGGATAAATTTATTTCTAAGTACTTCTCTCCCGGGAACATGGCTATTCTTCAGGATGAAATTCTAGCTTTCAAGCAAGAGCCCAATGAACCACTACACGCGATATGAAAAAGGTATAGAACAATGGTGAAAGAGTGCCCTAACAACAATATGACGGAGAACATGATTCAACAAACTTTCTCTTGGGGGATCAATACCACCAACCAATGTATAGTGAATCAACTTGCCAATGAGAACTTCATGACTACGCCTTATGCAGAGGCGTGTGATGTTTTTTGGATGAGATGGCGGATACTTCATCGGCGTGGCAATCTAGAGCCAATGTTCCACAAGGTGATCCCAGTGTGATTCTTCTTCATAAAGAGTTACATGACCATAGACAAGACATAGCCGAGTTGACAACCACCAGGAACCAATTGGCAAAGGCTCAACTTCAACTAGTGAAAAACCCGAGGCAAGTCAATGCAATGGAGGGAGTAAATATGATGGTGAACAAGAGAATAACAAGAAGTCCTTAAGTCCAACAAAGAGTGAAAAATTTTGTGCAAGACGATAGTGGATTTGATCAAGATGATTCCTATAATGATCAAGAAGAAGAGGTCCAATATGTGAACAACTTTCAAGGACAAAGAAACAACTTCCAAGGCCCTAGTCAACAACAATGGAGACCTTCAAATAATCAAGGAAAATAGAATTCTCACAATCAAAAGCAATTGGAATAACATCAACAATCAAGGCAATTGGAGTGGAAACAATAATCAAGGGAATTGGCATAACAACAATAACCAACCCAATTGGGGAGGCAACAACCAAGGTGGGTGGAATAACAATCAAGGAAATCGGGGGTCGGGTTCTCAAAGGCCCTCGATGTATCAACAATCGAGCAGCTCACCTCCTTATCCTTTCCGTGGTCCTAGTTCTTCCAACAATGAAATGGGCCGTATTGAGAACATGTTTAAGCAAATGATGGAGAAGAATGCCGATTCTGATGCCCAACTTGCCTCACACAACACATCGATCCGCAACTTAGAAGTGCAAATGGGGCAAATCTCTCAAGCTTTAAATTCTCGTCCAAAGGAGGCACTACCAAGTGATACGGTGGTGAACCCAAAGGGTGAGAACAACACGGGGTATGCCATGTCCGTTACTACAAGAAGTGGAAGAGGTGGGAATGCACCTACCTCAAGTCAAAGGCAACTTGTGGATGATGAGCAAGTGGTAGAAGAAGAAGATATCCCGAACAATGTGGTGCAAGCAAATGATGAAGTGCGGATTGATATTGATGACACGGTAGAAGAGACTCAAGAGGAAGTGAACCCGTCTAGGATCATGTTATTGACATACCAGAACCGATAGTACAAAAGGCTAAGGCACCATTGCCTAAGCCACCTCCTCCATATCCTCATAGGCTCGCCAAGCAAAATGACGAGAACCAATTCAAAAAGTTCATTGACATGATGAAGAGTCTCTCGATAAATGTGCCATTAGTTGAAGCCTTGGAGCAAATGCCCAGTTATGCAAAGTTTATGAAGGATTTGGTGACAAAGAAGTGGTCGATTTATTTTGAAACTATCAAAGTCACTCATCAAGTGAGTGCAATTGTGCATTCGATGGCTCCTAAATTGGAAGATCCCGGTGCTATCACAATACCTTGTACCATTGGAAGTGCTGAGTTGTCCAAAGCTCTTTGTGATCTTGGGGCGAGTATCAATTTGATGCCCTATTCGGTTTTCAATACCTTGGGAATTGGGCAACCAAGACCCATAGCTATGAGATTACAAATGGCCGATCGTACAATGAAGAGACAGTTGAGAGTGATTGAAGATGTATTGGTTCGTGTTGATAAGTTCATTCTCACGGAGGATTTTGTTTTTCTTGATTTGAAGTGGACTATGAGGTGCCGATTATTCTTGGAAGACCTTTTCTTGCTACGGGGAAGGCTCTTGTCGATGTGGAAGCCGAAGAACTTACTTTTCGGGTGGGTGATAAAAAGGTGGTATTCCACGTGTGCAAATCTATGCGGCAACCGAATAGCAATGAAGTGTGTTCTTTCGTGGACTTGGTGACCGATGTGATTATTGATGATACAAGTACCACGATTAATGTGGGTGATATATTGGAGGCCGTCTTGCTCAACTTTGATGATGACGAGATGGATGGCTTCATGGAATGTGTGAATTCTTTGCAAGGAATGGGGTCGTACAACTATGCACTCCGAAAACTTTTCTTGGATCTTGAAAATAGGAAAACTCCTCCTACAAAGCCTTCAATTGAAGAGCCTCCTACCATGGAGTTGAAGCCATTGCCTCTACATCTTAGGTATGAATTTCTTGGTCCTTGTTCTACTTTACCGGTTACTCTTTCCTCTTGTTTGACTAACATATAGGTTTACTCTACATTGGCGGTGCTCCACAAAAGGAAGAAGGCAATTGGCTGGAGTTTGGCGGATATTTGGGGAATAAGCCACGCATTTTGCATGCACAAGATTAAATTGGAGGAAGATGCCAAACCATCTATTGAACATCAAAGGAGACTCAATGAAGCCATGCAAGACCTGGTCAAAAAGAAGATTATCAAATGGTTGGATGGCGAGGGGGGAGGAGAGGGGGGGGGTCTACCCTATTTCCGACATTCGTGGACTTCTCCGGTGCAATGTGTCCCAAAGAATGGGCGCATAAAAGTGGTCAGGAAATGACCAGATCGAGTTGATTCCCACAAGAACGGTGACCAGGTGGAGAGTGTGTATGGACTATCGAAAACTAAACAAAGTCACGAGGAAAGAATTTTCCACTTCCCTTCCTTGACCAAATGCTTGATAGGTTTTTCGGCCGTGCTTTCTATTGCTTTCTCGATGGATATTCGGGCTACAACCAAATCCTTATTGCCCCGGAAGATCAAGAGAAAACAACTTTCACATGTCCCTATGGCACTTTCGCTTTCAAGCAGACGCCATTTGGCTTATGCAATGCACCAGTGACTTTTCAAATGTGTATGATGACGATCTTTACGGATATGGTAGAAGACTCCTTAAAGTCTTCATGGATGATTTCTCGGTAGTCGGGGATTCCTTTGATGATTGCTTGGCAAATTTGGATAGAGTATTAGCAAGGTGTGAAGAAACGAACTTGAGAGAAATATCATTTCATGGTCGAGGAAGGCATTGTCCTTGACCACAAGATTTCAAAGAATGGCATAGAGGTTGACAAGGCAAAGATAGAGGTGATTTCTGAACATCCACCTCCAACTTTGGTGAAAGGCGTGGGAAGTTTCTTGGGTCACGCAGGGTTCTACTGACGCTTCATAAAGGATTTTTGTAAAGTGGTGAACCCATGGTGCAAGATCTTAGAGAAAGATGCTAAGTTTCACTTCAATGATGATTGCATGAGAGCTTTTGAATTGCTAAAGTTCTAGTTAATAACAATTCCCATTACCACCGCTCCTAATTGGAGTATTCCTTTTGAGCTCATATGCGATGCTAGTGATGTAGCGGTTGGAGCAGTTTTAGTGCAATGTATCAACAAGATTTTTCATCTGATCTACTATGCTAGTAAGACCATGAATGATGCCCAAGTCAATTACACTGTTACAGAGAAAGAGCTCCTTGCCATTGTGTTTGCAATTGAGAAATTCTGCCCGTACTTGATGGGTGCAAAGGTTATTGTTCATATGGACCATGCGGCACTTAGTTATCTTATGAGAAAGAAAGATTCAAAATCTAGGTTGATGAGATGGGTGTTGTTGTTGCAAGAGTTTGATATTGAAATTCAAGATAGGAAAGGGAGTGAAAATCAAGTGGCGGACCGCATGTCTCGTTTGGAAGAGGAGGGGAGGCTGCATGATGGCCTTGAGATCAATGACTCCTTCCCCGATGAGAAACTCTCGGCCATTTCAATGAAGGAGGTGCCATGGTTCGCCAATCTAGCAAACTTCCTTATGTGTGGATCATCCTAGATGAGTTCTCTTCAAATCAAAGGAAGAAACTCAAATGGGATTGTCAAGATTATTATTGGGACGAGCCTTACCTCTTCCGAATTTGCACGGATGGGGTAATTAGAAGATGTGTACCGGATGAAAAGCAAAATGTTATTCTTAAGGCTTGCCATTCTTCTCCTTATGGTAGTCACCATGGGAGAGCAAGAACGGCGGCTAAAATGCTAAGTTGTGGTTTCTATTGGCCCACTCTCTGCAAAGATGCAAGTTATATGGTGAAGAGATGTGATGAATGCCAACGGTCCGGTGGAATCTTGAAGAAGAATGAAATGAATCTCAATACCATTTTGGATATTGATATCTTTGATGTGTAGGGTATTGACTTCATGGGCCCTTTTGTGAGTTCTTGTGGAAACACCTACATCTTGGTCGCGGTTGATTGTGTGTCTAAATGGGTTGAGGCTATTGCTCTACCCAACAACGAAGCGATAAGTGTGGTGGTGTTCTTGAAGAAGAATATTTTTCAGAGATTTGGTACTCCGCGGGCTATCATAAGCGATGGGGGGTCGCATTTTTGCAGCAAGGCTTTTGATACTTTGTTAGCAATTATGGTGTCACTCATAAAGTTACGACTCTCTATCATCCACAAGCTAGCTTTCAAGTGCAAGTCCCCACCGGGAGATAAATAGTATCTTGTCCAAAATAGTGAATGCTAACCGGACGGATTGGTCAAAGAAGCTTGATGGTGCACTATGGGCTTATCGGACTGCTTACAAAACTCCTATTGGGATGTCTCCATACCAGTTGGTGTTTGGAAAAGCTTGTCATCTTCTGGTGGAACTTGAGCATAAAGCCATGTGGGCTTTAAAGAAGTTAAATCTTGATTGGGATGCAGCTGCTAACTTACGAGTTGCACATTTGAATGAATTGGATGAGTTCCGGTACCATGCATATACAAGTTCGTCTTTGTAAAAGAAAGAATAAAGTACCTTCATGACAAATACATCCAAAACAAGGAGTTCAAGGTGGGCGATCTTGTGCTGTTGTTCAACTCACGATTGAAGATGCTTCCCAGAAAGCTGAAATCTAAATGGAGTAGTCCCTTTGAAATTGTGGGTGTGACACCTTTTGGTGTATTGGACTTGAAGAACAAAAAAAAATGAGATATTCCGAGTCGATGTCACCAGGTGAAGCATTATTTGGGACAAGCTGATGATGGCCACATGGTGGCAATTATTCATTTGAAGTGATGATAATTTACGTCGTGTCGCGACGTTAAATCAGGCGCTTCTTGGGAGGCAACCTAAGTTTTTTTTTTTTTCTTTTCTTCTTTAGTAGATATGTGTTGTTTTTGTGCTAACTAGATTTGAAGTGTGTTGCAGGAATGAGTGTGCTTTACAAGAACTGTGCTCAGAAAAATTGGCTAAGTGTGGTAAAAGTGCGGACCGCACAATTGTGAGTGCTACAGCAGAAGGCAACTGTGGCCGCACAATTTCAGTGCGGACCGCACAACTTGGAAATAGAAAATGTAAACTCGCTAAAGTTTTCTCTGTCAGAGAAATGGCCAATCTGTGGCCGCACATCAAATTCTGTAGTCCGCAGCCAATATCTGCGGTCGCACCCCAAATTGTGCGGAACGCAGATCATCAAGGGCATTTGAGCCCTCAGGTAAAAGAGTGCAGACCAGTAAAGGGAATTCTGCAGCCGCACTCCTCATTTGTCCCTCAAGTCTGATCGTTAAGTATAAATAGTAACCTTAGGGGCTGCTGTACATTTTTTTCTCTCCGAGCACTCTAAACTCTAACACTTTGAAATCGTTTGTTCAATCTTCTACCACACTAAATCCACATCTATGATTACTCATCTGCATTACTTCATATATGGTATGCTTCAATTACTCATAAAATATTTTAACTTTGGTTTAATCTATAAATTTTAAGTAGTTTTAGGCCATTTGTCAATAGATTTCAATTTTACTACCATGTGGGGTTTAAACTGTGTTGGGTTAATTGATAATTGCTCTGTAGGGAATGGGTGATGTGTTTTTCATGCTTAAGTGTTCATACCATGTTGAATTTGTGCAAAATTTTGTAAACCCTAGGAGTCTGATCGATTTTGGTTTGAAATCTGCGACCGCACAAGAAATTGTGCGGTTCACATAAGTTAAGACTAGGATACTGTAAGTAAGGTTGAATCTGCGGTCGCACTTGAAATTATGCGATCCGCTGAAATCCCATCATGGTCGCCGGAAAGTGAGTGCAGCCACAGAACAGCGTAATCTCTGTCATTAGAGAGTTTCCACTTTTGGGATATCTAATGTGCGTCTGCAATGATAAAAGTGCGGAACACACTTCAAATCTGCAACCGCACTCAAAATTGTGCGGACCGCAAGTTCAAATTGTGGGTTCGCACATCTCAGCCTGCGGCTTCACTTGTAATTGTGGGGACCGCACTTCCCCACCCTGCCTGCATGTTCTAAACTGTGTGTTTACTGTCTGTTTGCAATTGAACTACAACTGACTGCTGCTATTGCTTGTCACAAAAAATGGTTAGATCTCGAGGCTGCGGTGATACTTCAAAGGGGAGGGGTGAACCATCCAGAGATCGAAGCAAAAGCACATTACCCCTCACCCTCCAAAAGATTATCACCAAGAAATCTACAACAAGTCGAGGAAGAAATCCAGAGCCCTCCGAATCTAGTTCATATGCCCCATCTCGGGAAGCAATGGAGGGCGACTCAGTTCAAGAGCTGCCTGCTGTCCAATCATAGCCACAACAGCCACAGGGAAGGTTTCAACTCCGAAACGAGCCTTCTTCCTAACATAGCACCTCCGAGGGTTTGGAAAGTGCCAGTCAGCCTTCGGAGCCCTTTTCTACACCTGTCCCTGAGGCACCAGTAGCTACTATTGACGATGTTCCAGATGATGACTGCGGGGGGNGGGGGGGGGGGGATGCGACAGTTGCCGGCCTTGAGAGGTTGAAGAAGAAAGAGGTCTGGGAGGACCGTTTCGTCAGTCACTCTGCCTTCACTAGCTTCCATGGGTAGTGGTAGATGAGGTCACTCACTCTTGAGCGACAGTTCCAATTGAAAGATCTTTAACAGTATAATCTGACAGTCTTGAGGTAGTTCCAAGAGCGGAAAGGGTGGAGTTAGTTCACCCAGAGCGCAGTGGACGCAGAAGAATATCTTGTCCGGCAGTTCTATGCCAATGTGGAGCGCATAAAGAAAGGGATAAAAGTGAACAAAGTGAGGAATCTGAAGGTGTGGTTTGACTAGCACACATTGAACACCTACTTAGGGTTTGATGATGTTGAGCCTGCACAGTACTTGGAGAAGCTGGCGTTGGGTGATGCAACTCGCCCATGGCTAGCTGAGCTTCTTGCAGCCTCAGGGCCGCCACCACCATGGATCATTGTAGGGGTTCCAATTCAGCGGAACACCCTAAACTTCAAGGCGAAGGGATGGTAGACCTTCGTATGCAGTAGACTAGAACCGTGCCAGAATGAAACCAACCTACCTATTCCACGGGCAGTGCTAGTCGCCTCTATTATGGCCGGGTACACGATCAACGTGGGTGCCGTGATGTCGGCCAACATGTCAGTGGTTGCCAGGCAAGCTGATACCCCTTACCCGTATCCCAACACCATCATTGAGTACCTTACGGATGCACGGGTAGAGCCCAGAGATTTTGACACGAAGGTTTGGGCCAAGAAGCCTTTCTCTTGGTATTCTCTGATGGATGCCCACAACCCGAGGAGAAAGGGTCAGCCGACTAGCACAGTAGGCCAATCTAATGATACATCGGTGATGGGTACAGAGACAGCTGATATGCCATCCACTTTAGCCGAGCCTTCTACTAGTGCAGTTGCCATGCTTCCACCTTCAGCCTCAGTACCTTCCACCTCGGCTTTGAAGCCGGTGCCTATGCCCTCTGGTCCACTTTCTACGCTGCGAGCCTCCCAGACACTGACGAGCCTCAACAACTGGATACAGCTAGCTGTCTGACATATCCAGTCATGTTGCAGCACAGTCATCCATTCCGGCACCCCAGAACACAATTATGGACACTCTGGTACAACATGGGTCAGTCATAGAGGATCTGGGAAAGGAAGTGAAAAAGATGCGGAAGTCCCAGGTTTCCAAGAAGTCAGTGGACAAGCTCCGGCAACAGGTTACCAAGATTGCAGCAGCCGGAGACATTCCATTTGATATGCTGATAGACCCGCACCACCCAGGCCCAGATCTTACAGATCTTATAGCATCAGCTGGCCAGTCTGAGGAGCCAAACACTGCTATTGACACTGCCGAGGCAGTACGTCAGATGTTCACCAACCCAGCCACTCCCGAACTTGAGGATGATGAGATCCAATTGGATGAGGCTGTGGTCGGTGCCATTGCTGGGAACACAGAGATGGCCACAGAGCCATAGGGAGTTTTCTTCACTCTCACCCTTCTTTTACTCTTATGTTGTTAAGCATTGGGATAATGCTTATTTTTATTCGCGAGGGGGGGGGGGGGT